>JANSTW010021784.1:0-15534 GCA_027564275.1 Diadocidia ferruginosa | reverse complement strand
GAGAGCCCACTATTTGTTCTGACCCACATATCTGGAAGATTTATTGTTAGTCAGTAAAACTTATTTTCTACTTTTTATTGCATTTAAAAACAGTGGAACATAAAAAGTTTTTTTTATTTATTTTATTTATCAATAAATTATTGTAAAAGTAAATTTATACTTCCATTGAACGTATTATAGCAAAAGAATCTGGATTGGCTTTTAAAAAAAATTTATAATGTATCTTGAATTACGGTTTTAAGATTTAATTTTTCGCTTACAAATATATCGATGGCTGAATCGTAATAATGTTTTACTTAAATTAATTAAAACAATAATTCCCAATTTCAAAACAATTTTTTATTTCAACCTTAATGTAGGCCACATATATTTGGGTAGCATAACGCCCAAAAGCTTTCGATTTTTTTCTAATTCGAAAACCAACATACCAGTCAAATATAAACCTATCGCTTGGTTTATAATTGTTAGAAGGCAAATTTTATCGGTTTTTAGCAAAGACATAAACGGTTTTAAGCTTTTTAAAGCTAGTGTTATGTCTTTAGGTGTATGGTAATAATCAGCGGTATTTTTTATATACAAAAAAAATGTTATAACATGATTTTCTCGAGCCAGCGGTCTTATAATTTATTAAAAACAAATATGTTTATTTGCAATAAAAACTTATTTAAATTGTATTAAATATTTGACGTTTCGAACAGAAAAATGCTCAATCGGAACTAAAAGAAAATTTTACTTGTAAAAAATATGCTAGACGAGTAGAAATGCCAATTATAATTTTATTTATATGTTCCACATGAACTTTAAATAGATTACCGCAGCGAAGCTTCACGCAGATTTTATTAGTCATATTTTTGAAATAATTAATACAAATATTAGGTATAATATGTATCTTCAAATTAGTCCAAATTTATTGTTACATGATGTATTTGCTATGCAATATTTGTTAAATAAACATATAGCCAGATCGTCACGTACATTATAGCGAAAATAAAAAGTAAATTTTAATAGATTTGTTTTCATCGAGTTTTTCTTTCTTCTTCGTTTTGATATTTTTCTTAGATTAATTAAGCGCGCATATAAAACAGAAATCAATATGCCCATCACTTAATTGTTGATATTTATATAGTTTATGTATCGAAAATTTTATATATGTTCAGTCAAAGATTGATCATGTAAAATAAATTGGAAAAACATGCAACTATTAAAAGTGATTTTTTTTGTAGATACATGATTAGCCCAACTAACTGAAAATACTTTTTATTGAAATATTTTTAATTTAATTGCTGAATTATGCTATAAATTGTTGTGCTGGCCATTGACCATTGCATGTGATGATCGCAAATGTCTATAATATTCTCTATATTCAATGAAAGAAGTTTTCTACTTTTTAATTTTTTTAATATGCTGGACATGTCTGCTCTTATAATAATCATTTTCAGTCATGTTCAGCTTTATACAGTTAATATTTTAAAACTGGCTTATCCATAAATGAAGTTTCTCAGCCATATTGATGATGGGACGTAGGTCCCGAAACGAGTATTAAGTGCTAAAATTAATTCATGGATTTTTTGTTTTTAGAAAAAACTAAGTACTTTTCTAGAGTTAACAAAATTTTTCAAGGCTGGGCGAAGAAAGGTACGCTTTGCCCAAGCCAACCCAACTTTAAATTAGACCGATTAGCCTGTTTTAAAATATTAACATATATATATATAATTAATATTTGCATTGCACATGTCTCCCACTTAGGGTTTCCAGAGATATCTAGGGCTTCGGGAGTACATTTTACAATTTTTTCTTATACAGCAAAGAAAATAGCTGGCAAATAGTGTATTTTTTTAGCTGTGACAACAATTGGCGGTCTCAAAGGAGTAAAATACTCCTTAAAGGAGTACGTCTTGCAACCCTACTCCCACTTTGTAGTATAAGTACAATCTTTATCAAACACTTATTAACTTATTTATTTGATGATTTAGATTGATCTGTTTGTTTCTGTTCTACTGCGTCATCAGCCTGGCGACAAACTTTGTACAACATTTATTATTTTATTTTTTTATTAAAAATAAAAATAAAATTTTGATTAAATGATTAAAATAAATAAATCTTAATAACTGTGTTACTATTGTACTTACCTCAAGTATTTACGCAAAGTAACGATGACTAAGTCAACTTAATAATATTGACAAGTGTATTTATTGTATTTGTATATAAATAGTTGATTCTGAGCAAAACCAAAGCGGTGTTTATGTTAAATCAAATAACATATAAAAATACCTAATGCCGCATATACATTATACATATTATATAATTTGCTTGATGTGAGCAGAATCTTAAATTGTTTTTCTTAAAAAAAACATGTAAAATAAACAAATTAACTGTCACATTAACCATCCCTTTAAGCTATTTAATATGTCGCGTATATAGAGGAGGTATTATAAACGGTGTGTGAATAACATGTTGTATATATTTATAGAATTAAATAGTTTTATGTTTATATAATTAATATGCGTGGCATTTTTTGTAGGTGACAAAATTGTTTTTTCTTTCTTTAAAATAGGGTGTCGTGGAAATTTTGAGCAGTTTTTTTGTTTTACAAAAATGGTCAATATTTTTATTGTTTTACGATAATTATCTCGTTACAATTATAAATTAAGAATATATTTGATTATTTGATTTTTGTATTTATATAGTTCAACTTTTATAATATATGGTTTAAGAGAAAATGGAATAATATCAAAGAACAATATAAAATACATAGACGAACAAATTAATAAAATAGACAGGAAAATAAAAAAACTTACCGCCACGCTACGTGGATTTGACGGTTGAAAAAATAAAAAAAATATGAGGAAAGGAATGGGTACAAAATTGTTATCACTAGTTGTTCTTTTTTATGAGAATTTTTACTTTATTGACAATTTATTACTGCTTAAGCATTATATTATATACATTGCTTTCTTATAATGCTTATATGTATTTAAAATGAAGCATTTAGAAGTAGCATTATATGTGTATTTAGTGCATAACGCTTATTTGCAATATAATGAATAAATCATACAAGATTTAATGCTAATATATTGCTTAAAAGCATCCAAATGCAATTATAATGCAATTTACCGCCTTTATCATAAAATTATAATGCTTATATACTGGTATACTTATGGGTAAGGCTCCACATTGCTATTTTTTACATTTTTTTTTAATTTGAAAAATTTGTTCAGCACATTTACATATTAAATCATTTACTGGAGCCATATACGATAAATTTAATTAAATGGATATAAAGATTTTTTTTTCTTATTTTTAAATTAAAATCTTTTCAAATTTAGTTTTTTACTTTGATTAGCTAAAAAATTTATTTTATTTATCAGATATTTTTTTTACATTACATTAACTAAAGGATGATACAAGAATGTAATATATTTTAGCATCTACCTATACAAAGTCGGAACATTATCAAAGATCCATGTAATTAATACTCTCTATATATCCATACATACCACTCGGAAATGAGGTCATCCTGTCATTATTTTGATTTTTCTTTTTAAATTTGTCGATTATTTTAACTAAACAAAAGATTTATTTTTAAAACCTACATAGCATGTTATGTAAAAGAGAGTGCCACCATTGAAAGGTATATGCGCGATCACTGATCATATCGCACAACATAATGCACTACTATGCTGCAGCGGATCAAAATACTCGTCGCACATATATAAGACAGGATGTTAAATTTAAATGAATATTATTTTCTAAATAGAAACATCATCACCTTTGTGATAGATTTTGTCTTTTAACATTTTTCTTTCTTTCTTTTTTTATAGTTAGACAAAATAATAGACAAACAAAAAATTGGATGAGTTTTGGATAAATGTATTTTTTCTTGTAGCTCTATATATATCGTCTATATATCTCAATAAAAAAAACATAAAAAATTGTCTGTTTTAATTTATTATAGAAGCAATTTAATATCATAATAGTATTTTTCTTCGACTTTTGATTTTTTGAACAACAACAAACTATAATATGTTGGTAATAATATTGTGACTATGTGTAAAGTGAGCCTGTGTGAGGTTTTGTATATTGCGTATATAGATACTCGACGTATCTAAATTAAGATTAAATTATAATTTATTGGAATTTTATTTCATGATTTATCTGAATATTTTAAGCCTATATACTTAAAACATAGGCAGATAAAAAATTATATTTTTTAACGCATAATAAATAATAGAAATAAAACAAATGTGCGGTTTAATGAATTTATATAGTCTAAGGTTAATTATATATATATAGATTGGGTTACAAAAGATTTTTTTAAAATTATTTTTAATAAATTTTATAATATGTTGTTTATATATAGAATTATTTAGCCTGTGGTTATAAGAATAGCAATTAATTTTGTTAATTGAATATTGGCTAAAAGTTCCCTCCTTGACTATAAATATACTAAGCACTATTGAATATGAATGTACATTGAGTTATATTGCTGGTACTAATTTTTCACTTGAAGGTTTCTGAACTCATCATTTTTTATCGATAACATATTTTCTATCAACTATATAATTATATTGTTGAATTTTATATTTTTGATTCAATTAGGTTTTTCATCGGTATGGTTGAGTATCCGCAAACAAATTATTTGTTCTAACAAAGTAGAACTTAAAGTATTTTTAACGAAACGTTTCAATCAACTATCGAATTTATTTTAGATAATAATTTTTGATCAATTTCAATTTATACTCACCCTTGTCGTATATATTATTAAAGAAAACGTATACAACAAACATGGCATATGTCTATGAAAACAATAACAAAATATGACAATTACTTACTAAATTTTATGACTAATTTTCTTCTTCGCATAAATTTAAAATATTATTATTTGATGGGAAAATTATACTCTTGAAATATAATTTGTTATGCACAAAAAAAATATTTTAAACTCAATTCATTTACATATCTATATGTGAATGTCAGCTTATATTTGTTGTTCTAAATATTTTTGTGTAATTTTATCTTGTTAGCGAATTTATAAAAAAAATTATGACAGATATAGCTAGACTATATATTATATAACACACATTTTAGGGGTTTTTATTTCATTTTAATTTAACATTTTATTATATACATTTCCTTATTAAATATTTTAATAAATATAATTTAATGATTTTTTTCGTAATTGAGCAATTATTATTAATATATACATACATTATGTATATGAAACAGTCGTATTTTATAAGCTAAACCTATAATAGTTCTACATATATGCGATTATGTCATAGTTCTAATATTTGAATAATATATAGATGGAACTTAATATAATACATAAAAATAGCTAAATAACACAAAAAAAAACTTTTAAAATATTTTATAAATATAGTTATACCTATCACAATAATAAAATATAATTTAGGTCATAAATTTTGTTAATTATATATACCTACATAACGAAACATTGGATTTCTTAAATATATATTTAGAAATGAGACAGTTATTGGTGCTCTATATAATATGTTTAATACGTCGAAGTATTTTATAGGTACATTGGCATACACATTTATTTATTTAATAGATTTGAGAGCTTTGCATCATCTCTTTATAAGATTAGATGATTAAAAAATATAAAAAAATTTAGTAAATTTACTAAATTAACTATGTAGAAGGGATTTCGTTCAGTCATGAGCTTATGATTAAAACTAAATTTAATAACGTAATAATTACGAATATAAAATATATATGGCATTAGCATTATACAAATATTTAAAGCATTTTTGTGTTTTTCTAAAAGGGCCGAATAGAATAAAATATACTACAAATTGTAAACAAAACTTATGATTTTTTTAAGTGACAAATGGATAGAAAATATGTTTCATTTTACCCCTCAAAAATGCTTCAATCAAGAACTAAGAGTGTATCTTTCTTGGCTTATATACAGGTTTATATTATATTAATATGTTTTCTTATTTAAAAATATTGTATTCCTTCCATGTTTACTTCTAATTCGTTGAGTATTAAGTAAAAATAAACAAAGATGTACACACTCAATTCTGATTTAGAAATAATACTTTAAAACAATTTACTAAATTGTTTATTTGTTTTCTTTCAGGCCAACTTATATCTCATCACCACCATCACCACCACCCCATCCTCCACAATCAAACGAAAATCGAGCAAACCGATAAATTCGAAACTGCAACTTTTACGAAACTATGTAAAATGCCCGAATTTACACCAAATCCAATTGAAAATGTCAATCAATCAATAGACGCTGAAGTGGATAGTGAGCCTACAATATTTACCGCACCAACAATCCAACAAAACTGTGATATTGAATTATTAGTTAGTAATAATAATAATAATTTAAATAATAAAGATAATGCAAAAGATGTGTTGCTAAATGATGGTACTTTAGTTACTAATAGTATTATAGTGAATAGTAGTGATAATCAAAATAAAGGTGCTTTAGTAGAGTTAAATTGTGATAGAAATAGTTCGAGTGAGGATAAACAGTCGATCGATTGTAAAAAGACACCAAAGCCGATATTGTCGAGTGCGAATAATTGTGCAACAAATATTGCCACTAGTAATGGCGGCAGTTCACTGGTGAAAAAACTTAGTAAAAAATCCGTATCATTTGAGGCGGATAGTGAAAAAATTCAAAAATTTATCAATGGTGAAGTGATTGTTGATCAACAGAATCCATTTAAACGTTTAAATGCAATAAATCGTGCTGAATTTTTCGCCAATAATTGTGATAGTGCAAATACACCAAAAACAATCGTTACACTTGCACCAGACGAATTCATAACGACCGAAGACGTTCTGAAAGAATCGAAATATGTTAAGACTTATGTTAAAAATCCGGATAAATATTTTGAATATGATCCAACGTTAAAGGAGAAATTGTGTCGCGAAGAAGAGGCTGAACGTAAACGAAACCTGCCCACTCGAAAGTCTAGAATATCAAAACTGACCAATGATCGTTTGCGTGAATTAAAAAATAAATATAGTCCATCATCAGCTATTTACACGCCTGTGCAACCATATAAAAAAACTAATGGCATAAGATCGTCAATCGATCAAACGGATTCTGCTAAAGTTCGTAAGAGTATCGATCGATCTAAATATCCTGATTTATCTCAGATAAAGGTGAAAGTTGGTACAGATTTAGAAGAATCCTTGTTCAATCCCGAAGAGGTTGCGCTAAATGCAAAAAAGTTTGATGATAGAATAAAGAATACATCATTTGGTTCTCAGGATGATCTAGAAGAAATAGCCGATCTAACGAGTGAATCGCTGGAATCTGCTGAACTTGACAAAAGTTCAACTAAATTACCTGATCCTCCTGTAGCTTCTGTGAAACCAATTAAGAAACCACCAGAAGAAGATAATTCCAAAAACACATTTACGAATACTGTAAACAGTAAAGAGTTTCAGCAATTTTTAGAACAAAAGGGTTTGTTTCTTACACCTCAATCTACAACACTGGAACGACGTAGTCCAGATTCTAAACAAAAATTTATAGACTACGATTCGGAAATGGAAGGTAAAAAGGCAAAAAAACCATCGGTTCTGCAGAGGCTATTTCCAAGTCGAATGTTTTCGTCTAAACGAAAAACAACACCGAAAGAACCCTCACCTGAACCACGATCTCTATGTTCGACATCATCTGAAATCGATGTAAATCGATCGGCAGCCATAAAACGTGTTGTGCTAGAACGTCAAAGCTTCCATGCCGGAAATTCGGCGACGCCTGTAGATTTTACGAAGCAACTAAGCTTGCGGGATAAACCTAAAAAAGCTTATGTTATGGACGATGGGACAAGTTCAATTTCTAGTGCCTTAACAAATGCTGAAAATTACGTAGATATGACAACACCGATACCGAAACCTCGTAAATTAGAAAATAAAGAAAATTACATTGAAATGAGAGCCAACTGGAAAGGTGCTAAGCCTGAAAATGTTGATGCATCATTAGGTGTACGGTATATAGATAGTAGTTCATCGAATAGTACAATAATTGGCGATGCTAATTCGTATCCGAGTAAAATAAAGCCTGTAAGTCGATTAAAAGTACCGGCAGGAAGAAATTCTGTGCCGATAATGAGTGTAAGTGAACGGCTAGAACAAGGTCGAATGGCCAACAATAATTCAGCAATTCCTACTCCGATGAGGCAACGTTCGCGTGATCAACCGATTTTATTTCAAAACAAATCACCTGATGTTCGTGATGGCGTTGTTGTAAAGCCACGCGTTCAAAGACCATCAATTCCAATAAGTACACTGAAACCATTACCTGGACGTCATCCGAGTCAAGTTGAACAGCAGCAACAAGTCAAACCACCAGTTCCTTTAAAACGTACCACAGATCGTCAATCACTTAACTTTAAGCGTAGTAATGCTGACGAAAATGCATATGGCAATCTTAATCGAACCGTTTCACTAGATAAAGTTGAAATCAAAAAACGAAATCCACCGAAACCTCTCGAACGATCGAAACCCTCTAATTTAGTTCCACAAAACGGCAGCTTTAGTGATAAGACACCAAATAATTCCAATGATAATATTCTACTTAACGGTCCCAAGAGTACATCGACTCCAATTACTAACATTGAACAACCTCATTTTATGCCTAGCCTGGCGGCTGCAAAACTATTCACACCCAAAAACGAAAAAGTTATATCACCAATTGAATCACCGAAACCTCCACTTTTCGAACGAGAAACGAAAAAACTAAATCTGGATCCTCAATCCTGGGCTCGACTACGTGAACTTAAAGAACAAACAGATCGTCAAATTTTCAACAAACCATTAGTTATACAAACCGATAATTCACCACAACATCACATTGTTCAGCATCAGCAGCAACAACAACCACAACAACATTCCCAGCCAGTATACGGACGTCCTGTTCTTGTACAACAACCACAGCAGCAGCAGCAGCAACAACAGCGTAAAGAAAACATTTATGAAAAACTCCCTCAGCATGATGGTAATATTTTAATGCAAGTACCACAACTTTATTCACCATCATCCCGAGTACCACCCGAACAATTACAACAACAACTTGTTCAGCAACATCTACAAATACAACAACAAAAACTACTGTTACACCAGCAACAGCAACAACAGAAAGAATTGCTTCGGCAGCATCAACAAAACCAACGACTTCAACTTCAAATGACGCCTCAACAGTCGCCACAACATCAAAACGTTTATGCACCAGCCGGTTCATTGCAAAATTTCGTTCGAAATTCACCACAACGAAACACAATCGGTAGCATCTACCGAACAAAAGACTTGAAATTAGTTGATGGAAAATATCTTGATGATTCTGGATTTGTTCAACTGATTCCAATTGATCACATTCAACGATCAAATGATGTTCGTGGCTCAGCTCAACAACTCCAGCATCAACAATATTCCCCACAGATTTATGCTCAACAAAAACAACAGCAGCAACCGCCAAGAAGTCAAAGTGTTTTGGATGAAATGATACCGCGGTATGGCACAGTAGGCAGTAGTGTTTCCTCGGCAAATCAAGTGGTGATGCGTCGCAAACCAGCCGCAGCAGGAACATTAACCCGCGAGGAAATTATGAGCAAAGTTCATGAATTTTGTAGAAAATCAATGAACCGAACTCCAACGAATCAAGGTTCGGTAGATCATTTAAATAATAACAAAATGTATTTGAATAAAAATTCTTCGTCTGAAATATCTCCGGTTTCGTATGCATCGGTAGAATCGAGAGCCACTCAAAGTGTATCGTCGACAAGAAGTAGTAATAAGTTGGCGCCACAAGTACCGCAGCGCGTACAAAGTCTACAAAAACCGAAACAATATCCAAGTACCACAATGCCAATCTATGCACCTGTTATAAAAAGGGGCAGTATTCAATCTACTTCTTCGGACGTTTTCGATAGTCCAACGCATAACAATCGAGTTAGTTATCCACGAAGCGCCAATCAAGCGCCTCGTCAACCAACGTACAGTGATTCAGATTCCGTTTTTATGCCAGACGATCGAAGAACACCACAACCTACAAAAAACCACCTAATTATGGACAGACAAATTCAACCAGAACCGATTTATGCCAGTCGTCAATCTGTTGATACGTACGGTCGAATTTTACCCAATCAAGAAGTTCAATACGGCTACGTTAATTTGAATAATCTACAATCGAAATCATCACCCATATACTATCCGAGTAATGGCAGCATTAGAGGAAGCCAACAAAATATTCCTCAACAAGCTCGTATTTTAGTGGACGGTCGAACTACACCATTAATTCTGCATGCAATTCCGCAACAAAACTATCAAAGTACCAATGTAAAACAGCCATCTGAAGAGCCCAACAATTATAATAATGGTTCTAGAACGGGTACGATTGTTCTCTTGGATAATGTTGAACACATGTATCGGCCCATGGTTCCGAGCAAGATGATGACATCTCTGCAACAAAAACCACAACAACCACAGCAAATCTATCAACATCTTCCGGTTGCCCAACAACAACAACTTTTCCAACAACAATTACAGTTGCAACAACAACAGCAAAAGAAACTTCAACAAATGCAACAAATTCAACAAATGCAACAAATTAATGCGGCGCCACAACCTCATTTACGTCAAAATTTGGTCAAAAGTGGCAATCACATTGTGCCTTATTATGAAAGTGAAAGTGCCTCAGAGGCTGAAGAGGTGCAGAGAATCATGAAGAATCGACATAAAGGTGAGTTTTTAAAATATGTTTTTTCATTCTTTTTATATTTTAAAAACATTTTCTTGATTATTTATCGACTCTCAACCAATTTTTTGGTTTGATTACATTAGTGTAAGGATTTTTTTTTTAAATATTGTATACGTTTCGCAAATATTTTAGCAATCTTATCAGTAAATAAATGCTAAAAGTGTTATCATATAAGTTTTATAACGTTTAAAAAAAATTATTTTAGTATACAAAATCGAAAAATTAAATAAATAGGTACACCAAAATTAGCGACAAAACGCAATTTCGTAAAAATTAAGCCCAAAAAAATTATGTACTGAAAATAACAACAATTTGAGGTGAATTTTTGTTTAATACGGCAAAACGCATAGGAAAAAATATTCACCACGAAAATAAGCTAGTTGGGGCTTATATATGTACTTCTATTTTTACTATGAAAATAATTTATTGTCGCGACTCTTTCTTCTAGACTTCTAGTACTACTAATATAAACTAGCATCGGAATAAGCCAAACTCAATTTTCTAATAGTCTGATATCAAAATACTTGACGTGGTGAATATTTTTTCCTATATGTTTTGCCGTATAACATTAAAATTCACTTATAAATTGTTGATGTTTTCTGTACAAAATTTTAGGGGCTTATTTTTCACGATATTGCGTGTTGTCATATCTCTTTCTGTATAGTACTCTAGTAATTACTGCAAGTTAACATTTGAGTTTCAGTATGTTATTAGTGTGGTGGAAATGAATGATCGTTTTCGAAGCTTTTTAGTAGAAATTTTAACTGAAACCTGTTGATAGTTCGTATAATATACCTGTAACATTTCTACGCATAAAACCGATAAATATGTTCGTTTGTTGAAAAAATTTGTATGGTTTATAATTAAGCTTAAACTAAACTGCATCAATCTTAACAACTTTAATTTTATAGAGCTTTTTACTCATCATATCTCATATTATAATGTGAATAATATTTTATTGTAGTTTTTTAGGTATATCATAAAAGCTCAACGGGTTTCTTATGAATTTAAACATATACTAAAAGCTTAATTCTTAGAAAGGAACTGCCATCTATTTAAAACTTGAGTAATCAAAAGACACTTTTTATGACGTGTTTGTTTAGTTTATATATATTTTATTTATGTTTTGAAACGATAAAAATCATTCATCCCTTTATGCTGTATACTACAAGAGGCAAGGTTATTGGCATACATATATTGTAAAACAATGGGGTAAATGCCCTGGTCATTTAATATTGATAAAGTTTATACAATGTTATATTATATATAAGGTTGCATTATAGATTATAGAACGATGATTCTATTATGTAATAAGTATCTATAGATATTGTAACATATTTTATGCAAAGTGTATATATAGCTAAATTATATAATGTGGTTTTGTAGTATAGAATTATTGAGCATATTATATATTGTTTTGTTTGAGTTAAGTAAATGTTGTAATAACCTAATTAAATTTTCCTTTTTTTTCTCTGCGAAGTCATCATGAAGTTTTTTTTGTGTTCTTAAGAGTAACATATATTATGTCATCAGTGGTTTTGTATGAGACCATATTATACGATAAGATAATGATGATTAAATGAGTAGATTGTTTTGTACAAGTTTACTTACATTTGTATATCTTTATAAGATAATATTTTATTCAAAATTTATTTCTTCAAAGATCATTAATTAATAAATCAGATGCTTAATGTAACATTGGTCAGTTTGACATGATTTAAATTTTTAATTGATTAAATAACGTCAAAACGTTTGTAAAAAAGTGTCAAATAAAAATGTTATATCGATCAGCGAATCCTTGTTTAAAAATATATATCGTCACACTCAATGAAGTGTATGTTAGATTCAGTTATCATACTTTTGAGTCATACTGAAAAATTAACAAAACTGAGTAATCATATACTTGTCGTTGGAACCAACGATATTATCATCACACTAGGTCGAAATTTTACAATCAAACCAACTAATCTTTATAGAACTCGTTCATAATCTTTGCAACATATACCAGCAAATAGTATTCTGTATACATGGGAAGAAAATGTACATGAAAGATAAAAGAAGAAATTTAATTTAAATTTAAAAATTGCGGATGTGGGATATAGGTCAGTTGTATTCATCTGTATATAAATGTTTCCTCAAAATGTAGAAAGTTTATACAACATACAGGTAAGGCTTTCATTTTATATAACGGAATCTGTTTCAGGATGTGTTATTTATAAAATATATTTTTTTAAGATTGATGATTGTGAATTTGAAAAAGAAATTGAAAAACTACAGATTTACACAGAGAAACAAATGGATATATATATAGGTTTAAAAATATTATTTATTAATAATATGCATGATTTCCTTGTGATATTCAAAAAAACTTTAACTGCTATTGATTCCATATAATTTCAAAGACTTTCCGTCGTCTTTCAACATATCCAAATGATTGCTATGACTTTTGTTTTACTGACTATTTGATGACTTCCGCATATAGTTTTAAAATGAGTTTTATGATATTTACATGACCTTCAAAAAAATTCTATATGATCTATATTTCATCTCCATGACTTCTAAAACTTCCATGTCAAGTTAAGTGGTATAATCTACGGAATTATAAAAATTTACAATTTGGAAAACCCATCATTTCTTCTATATAATATCTTGATGTTTCCTACAATATCCCCCCGCGTAAAAATTTACACATATTTAATCAAAATATTTAAATATTTTTCATTAAACTGGTGTACGAAAAAATTGATTTGTTTTTGTATAATACAATGAACGTCGTTACTCGCTATATATAAACTGCTCCTCTATATGTATATAATACAAGGATTTTATTATTCACCTGAGATATTTTCTTAAATACATAATAAATATATTCAGAAATTCCTTCACTATAAAAACCAACTTATCAATATAATATTAAATATATGGAAAATATTGAATGTATATTTTATATATATCCTTCTATATGTTCTATATATATATACATAACGTATATAGTTTGATAAGTATAATATATATTTTCCAAAAGGATATTTAATTTTGATTAAATATAATAATATTCTATATATGTCACATACGACAACATTATTTGCTGTATACATAACTAATGGTATAAAATATTTACGTACATAAATTTCATATAATAAATTATTATTTTATTTATAAAGATTTTCTATGTTTTTTACAAAATGTGAAAAAAAAGCAAATATAAACCAGAGCCAGCCAGTCAGGATCTTATGTACTATATATTATAATATATGCGGGGTTCTCATTATATATAGTTGCTCTATGTCTGGTTGGAAAATGTTGAGTTCCTTTGCTTTGGTTCATCGTGTCACTATATATTTCGAAATTTTATTTTTTCAAAAAAATGTTTATGCCAAATTGCAATGTTTTTTTTTGCTTTTCAAGTACGGCGCGGCATTTATTGCCATATATATACTTATATGGGTTATATATGTGTGATATATTTGATGAGACATATATTTATAAACAATATACACATACTTACCTATATATATGGTATTATATTACAGTGTTGAGTATAATCAACTTTATATAACCAGCATAAGTATCAATGTATATATTATATGATAAGGCTTACAACCCTTGTTATGCTGTGCAGGGTAGCTGGGAAGTTTATTTTCAAAAACGAAGAAAATAAAAATCATGTATAGTTTTCTAGGTTATAACTCTAATTAATAGAATTTGTTGTATTTATTTAAGGCTTTTTTAAAGCCTGTGCTTCATATTTATTAGAAGAACCGGTCCTACTTATATTCTGAAAGTGTTTTGGTTACGGTTTATGCCAACTACGACGAAATCTGTAAATAGATTCGAGAATTCGTTTCTTATTTTATAGAACATTTAGATATTTTACTCTTGCTTAAGTCGGATATCGTTATCTTGATGGGAGATATGAATGCGAAAGTTGAAAGCAACAGCCAACAATACAAATTGGGAATCCGTTATGGGGAACCAAAGACTTGACGCTATAAGCAGAAAGTGGAGAACTTCATTACTCGACGCCCGGTGTCGCGGGAGGGGGGGCGATGTTTTTAGCAATCACCACCTTTTAGTTGGAGCAATTCGTATTAAGCTGGCAGCAAACATTATTCGTCTACCAAAAACATACAATAAAAATTACCGTTGCAAAGCTTAAAGATGCCTCAGTGATGCAAAACTTCAAAGAAACTCTAAATGATTTCTTGAAATCAACTCGTCAACAACAGTCGAAGAAAGTTGGAGTGACGTCTCTGAAGCATTGCAAAAAAAATTGGTGAAGACGTTCTAGGTTGCATTAATTATAAAAGAAAAAAGTGTGTAAATATGCCAGAATGGATAAAAAAACGTACTTTGAGGACATTGCTGATCAAGCGCAAACTGCTGGAAATAGCAACAAAGTCCGAGAAACGTATTGGCTGACAAAAATGTTGATAAACAAGACAGTATTAGCAGACCGCCCACTTAAAACTGCAGACGATTATCTTATAACGATGGAGGAGCAACAAATGGAAAGATGGTCAGAATATTTTGAAGAGCTATTAAACAAGCCATCTGAGGAGATTGAACGAGGTCAAGTTGAATTTCCGGCTGTTATGAGAGAGGTTTCAGAAGCTGTGCCTAGTCCTTCAGAAATGATATTCCACCCATGTTTACGGAAGGCCTTATCTTAAAATTGCCGAAAAAAGGTGACCTTAGCATCTGCGTAAATTGGCGGGGAATTACTTTACTTAACACGATCAACAAAATAATCTCAATTATTGTTCATGACAGACTCTCGATCA
>JANSTW010021673.1:0-15535 GCA_027564275.1 Diadocidia ferruginosa | reverse complement strand
ATAGTGAAGTTTTATAGCTGACCTCTTTCCGTTTTCTGTGCAGAAACAAAATGTTGGATGTAAACTTAGAATGAAAATGCGCCATTATTCACACAATAAATTGTTCTATAGAAACCCCACATTAAACGTTAAAATCAAAACATTTGAAAAATAAGAATGTTAATAAATTAACTAATTTTGATTTGAAAGCCAAAAAAATTTGTTTCCGGTAATTTATAAGCTAGTTATAGTTTAAACCTTTTGCTTGATTAAATTAATGTATTTAATTATAATGTGTATGTTCTGGTGTGTGTAGTGTGTATGAGTTGAAATATATTTAAAATATTATGTTATGTTGGTTTTCATATTCGCTAATTATTAATTAATTTTAAAAATTATTTTTATATTTTTCTTAGTTCCTATACATTATATACTTTTTTTTGTTGACTAGATAAATTGCCATTGTAGGTCAGGTAGTTTTTATTTTCTTTTATCTATGAAAGTATGTAGTAACATATTATTGTTTTTTAATTTCAATGAAAATTATATCGATGGCAATTAGTTCTAATATATCGTGCAATCGTGACAAAACGAGCAAACATTTAACGGAGAAGCAAAAAACTTTTTGACTAATACGTTAATTTATAATAACGAAAAAAAAATTAAAATCTATAATGCTCGATTTTAAACCATTAAAAACCGGATCTTGTTAAAAACTATGAAATACTCATATTAGAACTAAGCCCTTGTTATTCTTTCATTATTTCTTTATTGATTTTAAATATATTATTTATGGGATTTGGTTTGCATGGGAATTCTTCGACGTCAATTTACATAATTAAATGTTATTAGAAAATTAAATTTACGTTAGCATTCTGAAAACTTAATTGAAAGTTGTGCCAGTAATACAATTTATTTTAAATATAATAATGTAACTTGTATAGATTTCGAGACAATTCATACAGACTCGTAAATTTCACAGGTTTTCTTTGAAAATATCTTTGATGTTCAAATTGGTCATGCAATATATGTATCAAATGAGAGGTAATTTAATATGATCATTGTTTTTTTATATATAACTAGTCACACAATGAGAGAAAATTTCAGTGGAGACATCTTTGAGAAGCTAAATTATTGAATTTTGTATGGACAATTCAATGTTTAATTTAGCTTCCCCCGGATGTCGGCACTGAAATGTTCTGTCATTGTATGACTATATACAAAAAGACAATGATATGATCAAAATAAAAAAACTACCAAATTTTGTTCAAAAACCGGTCGAAAAATCCGGTTTCCATGGGAAATAATAGGATTAAAATGAACCGAAAAAACTAAAAGTTTGTTTGTTACTATTTTTTGCGCAGACTGGCCTAGTGTATAGTGTTAACAATAGATTTGGGTAGTACCAAAGTTAAACAAGAATATTTAAAAAAACAAATTGGCTCCCAAAAAAGAATAAACAAAAAAGAGCTCCTGAAAATTTGAGCACAGTCCGTTCGGCAGTTTATGAGTCTAAACGGACTTTCGTTTATATTTACTCTAATTCACAAATTATATCCCATAAATAATATCGACAAATTAAACTTTTGTTTTAGTTTTGATAACACATACCTATTTAATTTAGTGCAATTATATTTTTAATATCTTAGGGCGCTCTCGCAATAAGTTCATTTTTCACCTTTCAGTTTTCATTTAACAAAATATTTATTATACTGAATTGCATATAAGCTCGCACAATCAATTTTTTTCGATTTTTTTTTATTTTGATAGAAGTGTACTATGATGATGTTAACTGAAAACTGAAAAATGGACCAATTGTGAGAGCGCCCTTATTTTGTTAGAAATCTTTCTTCACATGATTTTAAGATCTTTTCAAGAAATTCACTTAATTGGCTCTTATCTTATTATATAAAATTAAATTGTATTTTCCTATAATAAAGTTGATAATTTTGATTTTGCTTATAATGGTCGTACAAATGTTATGTGTAGTTCTTTTTATAATAGGTTCTTTTAGGATTTAATTTTTTCCAAGAAAATTATATAATCGAACTATACTTTTTCCATAGTATATTATACCTTCTTACATATCGTTTTTTTTTCATTCTAATTAAATATGAAAATATTATTTATATATATTTTAGGGACGTGAAATTAATTTTAGTTTTCTATATGCGAATCTTTATATTTTAAATTAATTTATCTTATTATTTAATTTTATTTAAATTATTTTTCTATAAATGTAATAGGAAAAATGAAGAACACTTTTTGTTAGGTTTTGCGATAAGGATTCTATATAGAAGAAGTATGCTGAAATTATAGAGATTTTTTTTTCAAACAAATTGATTAAATTATATTGTGTTAGGCTACAAATTGGGTCTAACACAGAAAAAGATAAATTTATGTTTCGTTTAAAATTGATTTATGTATCTGTTTAACAAAAAACAGCATAATTATAGTTGAATTTTGTTTCCTTATCAAAAAATCCTTGCCATTAAATTTTTTAATATTTTTTAAAAATAATTTTAACATTTTTATTTTAATATTAAACACACTAAAACAATGTTATTTATAATAACATTTTATGGTTTAGTGCAAATTATCTTAATCTAATGTTATATATATAGTTAGGTGTATATATAGGAGGGTTTTAGGTAAAAATGTTTAAAAAATTTTCTTGTAGTTTAAAAAAAAACTTTAAATTTAATTAGAAAATAAGAATAGAAATAAAATATCACTTTTAAGGGGGTTTTCTCTTCTTACTTAATTGCTAGGTGGTTTTTTTTTTCTTCACTATTATATCTGTCGTTTATTTAAATACGAGATTTTCAACAAAGAAATCTTATACAGGTTTCTTCAATCATTATCATAAATAATATTGTTTTAGGTCGATTTAACTGCAATTTATTTAGTGGCCGTTGATCAGGATGCTTCATCAATATTATTTATAATAAGTTTAACGTTCTTTCAGGCATAGAATTCACGTTTAGCCGATAGATTGTACTCTTCTTCTTCGACTTTATACATTTCATGTAACTGTAAAAATGTAAAAATTATGGGATTAATGTACAAATTGAATGCGAGTGCATTTTATGGTGAACTTTCATTGAGGAATCGTGAAAAGAATGATTTTATTTCTAAAACAAATATTCTCTAATAAAAAATTAAATGATTTTAATTAACAGTTTTTTTTATTTTATTAATTATTTAAATTTTTACAAATTAAATTAGTTAATATTTTAAAATTAAAATTTATTTTTAATGACTATTTGAGACAATAAATAAAAAAAAATATTATTAAATTTGATTATTTTAATTTTCTAGACAAAATATTGGATTGAAATTGGCTTGAAGATTTTGTACTAGTGAATATTTTTTCGATTTCTTTTGATTTAACATGTCGGTTTCCCGGGATTCCAACCAAAAAAACTGTTTGGTATGCCAGGTTTTCTTTATTTAAACTAATTTATTTATTGATAGAAAACAATCAAGATTAAATTATTTCTTCACAATTCCTCAACAAAAAAATAAAAGCTAAAAAAAACAAAATCTTACTTGTTATGATGCAAAATTATATAACAATTATCTATTCTATAAAAGTAGCAGTAGTAGGTAGTAGTGGTGGTAGTAGTAGTAAACGATTTATATAGAAAATAATAATTATATAAATAAAAACCATATATAAATCTACAATTTTCAGTCATGTGTTTGTGTGTATGTGCAGGATTAGGCATACGCGTTTTTTTTCTTATTGGGGAATTACTTTTTAGATATTTACAAAATAATTATTAATAATAAAAATAATATAACACAACAAAAAAAACATTATTATTTTGGCTACAGGACAGTCTCTATACTGGTTATTTGTGTACTGGCAGGATGCGGAGGGGGTCGAAGTACCTTTTGGATATCTTTTTGCAGTTCTTCCATCTGTTTGTCATGGGCCATTTTTAACTTTTCCCGTTCACGGCCCTGTTTGATGGTGGCATTCTGTAAAAGTAAACACAAATTGTTTAAATAAAAAAACCGACCAAATTTTATTGCAACAAACCTTTTTCTCGTCCATAAAACGTTTAATATTATTTTGCTTCTTTTCTCGAAGTCTACGATCTTTTTCACCCTTTGTTCGAAGTGTCTTATCGTTGGCCACCTCTTTTGCCGTTTCCACAGACGTCTTTGCTTGCTGTGAATTTAACGCCTTCGTTTCGCGCTCTTGTTTGGCCTCGACCTGTTTCATTTGACTAGCTTGTGTTTGTTCCATTAATTTTTTAATGATGTCTTGTTGGTCATTTAGCTGCGTTTTAAGCAATTCCCATTCTTCTTTCTTGTGTCTTTCGATAAGTTCACTCCATTGCGTTGTTTGGTCTGTAATTACCTTGCGGATATTTTGGTCGGCCTTAATTTCGTCTTTGCTGGAATAATTAAATTTAAATTTTGTTATAAAAAAGTTTTGAACGACATCTGCAGTGACTAGAAGGGCAGCAGGGTAAACATATGACGAAAAATTTTAAACTTTATTCTAATATGAAAAGTATGAAAAATCAATAAAGAATAAAAAATCGCGGGCTTAATTTTATTCCAAAAATAATTTTAGCAAAAAGCATGCGAAGATTTTCGCGCCAGTTACAAATTGTATTTATTTTTTTTATCGCTCTGAAGAGAAATTGAAATATAAAATTTACAAAATGTCATGAAAGTCTGAAATAAAACCCATAAAATCTCTTTTATGGGAATCTGCAGAAGAAAACTTACCTCTTTCCCTTAATTAATTTCTCTACAGCTGCATTTTGTACTTTTTGCATTGCTACTCGTTCTTTAGTGTGCTTCTTCTTAAGTGCATCTAATTCTTTTGTTTGTTTTTTACAGGTTTTCTGAAAGCCTTTCTCTTGCCGCAGTGAATCCAATGTAATCGGTTCAAATACTAGTGGTGGTTCTTCGATCTTTTTCTCTTCTTTCTTTTCACCTTTGATTGCATCACTCGCCGCACCGGCACCGGTCTCTTCAATGCCCAACGCTTTCATGTTGTCCTGGCGTTCTTTAGCAGCACCCATAAAACCACGTGGATCCGATAAGGCAGCCATAAAATCTTCAAAACCATCGGGTACATAGATTTTTAATTCAATATTACAGAATAACATGGGCAATGACATTGGGAAATTTGCCTCAGTCCTTAAGGAAATGTGACGATATCCACCCTGTAAACCGTCCAATGGTAAAATACGTTGCCCCAATAGTTTACCATTTTCATCGTAAACCCCTAAACGCAACACAGCCAAATCGGGCAACACAACTTTACGAAACAGAAAAGGCTCTTCATTATAAACTGGATTTAGACCATTCGATGGAACCATTCGGGTTCGGAATTCTTTACGAACTGTATCTGATGGTAAACCCAACATATCAACTTCAACGTATGTTCCGACTTTTTTATCAGACAAGAATTGACCAGCTATTACTTGAACACCACATTGAGCTGCAATAACACCATCTACCGGAGCATCGGCAAACGGATCGAATTCTTTGTCCGATCGTCGCATGAAATCCGGTTTCAACAGATAACCACAATTACCGTTATACTCAAATTTACCCTGATTCAATTGCATTGGCAAATCGGATGTTTGAAAATTTAGCGATACCATTTGACAGCCGGCATTCCAAAATACTTGTGGCATATAATTCGAAGAGTCAGCCCTTGTTCCTTTCGGATAAATTCGAGACATTTGACGTTTATTGTAGTTTACAAAGTCAATAGATTGTTGTTTAAGGTAATTCATTCCAGTGGTTTCGGCAAATGAAGACATGTTGTGGTGGATATTTTTTTCTAATGAAAAAACGAATGTTCATTTTGAATAATTTTTTAAAATAAAACTTAAACTTACGCTCGGCTACATCGAAGCCCTGAAATTTAATAGGCTGCGCATAGTTTATCATTGATGACAACCACGGATGCACATTTGTTGTTGATCCTGTATAGTTTATGGGAACCTCTGCACCTTCGGCACCTTCAGCCGGTGTAGCGGCGGCTGCAACAGGTGCGGCTGCTGCTGCCTCTTTATCGGGTGGCGGAGCTGCACTTGCATCTTCTTTTGGTTCTTCTGCATCATCCAAGACGAATTGCCCTTGTTGAAATAATTCTAATTCAATTTTTTCCACATCTGGTTTAAGGCGTTTATTTTTAATTAAAATTTTCTTTTTTAACAGCGATGGAGGAGGCAGTGGAGCGCCTGGTTCCAACTACAAAAAACAATTTTAGTTTTTACATTTTCACATAAAACCCGTTTGGTAAAACATACCGGATAATCAGGTATCGGTTCCTTTAACAATAGGTCACCAAAGATTTCATCACAGTATTTAGCTAATTTATATTGTTGTGCCCGACAACAATGATTTTCAAATGATAAAACTATTGGACAATCTGATGTTACAAATGCACAATCACGTATTGCATAGATTACATCTTTAAATAGAATATCTGTACACATAGCCATGCCATGCGTTATAATTGGTTCTTCGTCTTCACCCTTGCCATCCCAACAGTCGAGTTCAACACATCTAACAGAAATAGGGGATTATTATAAATACTTGAAACTGCAATTTGTACGTTATTTTACCTGCATCCAGCCAACAATGTTTGTCTGTACATTTCAACGGAACTTTTACCGCCAAATTGACGTCCCGACAAGTACGTATTATGCGATGAATTTATATAATAATGCGATAATGGTTGGTCCATGTCCATATATTGGTCGAGCCGATCCAAGAATACTGGTGCATTTTCATCAGACATTAAATATCTAACGAAGCCGTCCTTTGTTAAAATTTCTGCAAAATTTATTTAATTATTTAGATTAACATATTAATATTTAGGCCCGAAAGCCTAAAACAAATATTGGATTATGGATTTGTTATCACAGAAAAAAATATAATTTAAAAATCTCTTTTAAAAGACAATGCTATAATTTCCAGAAATTTCTTTATATAGTTACTTTTTTGTCGAGATTCTTCATCCTGTTCGTATGTGTCGATAATTTCAACGGCTCGCTTTTCATCATAAAGTGGATATAAAATTTCATTTAAACGCGGATCTCTTTGTTTTTCATTTAAAAAATTTATAAATTGATCTATATTGATTTGGTCGGCCTTGCCCTGTGTACTATAAATTAAAATAAATTGTTATAGTTTGTAAATAATTAGTCTTTTCTCATATTATCCTTACATTGAACGAAATAATTCCTCAATATCGTTTCGGGGACAAATCTTATGGTATAGTCCGTAGAATTTGTCAAATGTAAAATCAGCCTTTTCCATTGTATCATTTTTACCACTTGGCAGCCCTAGCTCTGACAAGCATTGATAGACCATTTTCTCTGTTTTGCCTGAAATTATAAATTAAATTAAAAACACGTTTTTTTTTAAATTATTTATTGATAAAAAAAATTTGGTAAATATCTAAATTTACCTGATGCAAATGTTCTTGCCACCACTTTCACCGGTACTCTTCCCTTAGCATCCACCAGAAAGCCAAGCCTCATCCAACTTTATAGTAAAATTAAATAGAGAAATGTGAAAATATTTTTATTAATATTTTTGTATTATATTTGTGTATATAAATAGCTGAGAAGCATTTACAAGTATTTACTAAAACACAAAATAACTATACCCATATAATAAAAGCTTGCAAAACAATTACAACGAAATGTTTTATTTATAATAAAAAGCTAACACAAAAGTTTAGTTAGAAAAAATTATCAGAATTTAGATTAAAAATATTGCAAACAAAATTTCATTTTAATTAAAACCGCACATAAAAGTTTAAATCAAAAATAATATATATGCTTATATAAAACTATAATATTTGTGGTAATAAGGAAATCCAACACAATTCGTGTTATGTTTAAAAGCACCGCATCATGGTGTCCGTATAGAAACGCATATTGTGTCAAAATTTTACACTACAAGTTTTTCATATATTATGTCTAAAAACCAGTCTTCGAGCATATATATTTTAAAATATTTGTTAATTTTTTTGCATTTACAATTTATTTTATTTTACAAAATTAAAATTGATTTTTTCAAAAAAAAATTGTTGCAAGTCTGTTTTATAGCAAAACAATTAGGCGTATGTGAAAAACGTATAGTATAAAATTTGCATTATTCGACAAACGAGATATTTAAATTTAAAATATAACAATATTAGTAAAAGTTTAAAATTATTCAACTGAAAACCTCGAAAAAACAACTTAAATTTAAGCTCAAAATTATTTTACTAAAATTTTTGAAAAAAAAAACAACTTATGTTGTTTTTCCTGATTGCCACAGATATCCATATTTCAGATCACCCAATATGCAAATTTAATTTAAAAGCTCAATGTTATATAAATGCATATAATGAACACCAATATTATGTATTAACTTAACCGATAACATGGTATTTCTATATAGAATAAATTTTAATTTAGACAGAAGTTGAATAATAATATGTTTATGTGGCTTTATATACTATATAGCAATTTACACCCTTTAAAATTCATATAAATAATCAATGTAGGTGTTATAATATATGACTCGCAACTGATTATTATAATTAAAATATTCATAGGATGGGTATTTTGGTCAGATGTACATATACGGCCATTCCAGCGTAACGCACATAATGCGGGGAATCAATATAATTTCAATAAGTCAAAGTCGAATTAGGTGACTTTCGTCTGGAATGTATCTATACAGGGTGTCCTGCGGATACGCGCAAATATTTTACAGCGTTATAGGGGACCCCTAGATGAACAAAAAATTGCTCTATGAGTTTATGATTATTCGAACCCATACTGACTTAGAGCCGATTTTTCAATTTTTCGACTTTTGCTGAGGTCGCTATATACTTAATCTATCATATCATC
Organism: Diadocidia ferruginosa; assembly: GCA_027564275.1. Classification (NCBI taxonomy): domain Eukaryota; kingdom Metazoa; phylum Arthropoda; class Insecta; order Diptera; family Diadocidiidae; genus Diadocidia; species Diadocidia ferruginosa. The sequence goes on along the minus strand of JANSTW010021673.1, from coordinate 6,662 downwards.
GAAGTTAATCATCCTAAAATGCCTTACTGTCTTACTAAAAAAGGTAAAATAATAATAAATGGGTACCAACTAGAGCAATTTTTTATCCTTTTCGCCCAAAAAGCAGCTTTAACTTTAATTTGAAGATGAGATTTAACTTGTTATATTGAGAGATCTTTTAGATTTAAATAAAAATTAAATCAAACCCAAATTTTGGTTTTGATTTTGGTTTTTCGGATTGTAACATTTTGGTTTTGGTTTTATAATATTTAATATTTTGGTTTTGGTTTTGATTTTGATTTTATATATTTTTTTCTGTGTTTTCTGGTTTTGGTTTTGGTTTTGTAAAACAGGTTTCCGTCCCTGCTCTATACTTGATTTATAGACTGCAGCTAAAATATTATAAAGGTACCAACAAATTTCAAAATAAAAGTTTGCAGCTTATTTAATAAATAAAATTTATGATAATAATTGTAATGAGTTTTAACGCTTATAATAGGGGAGATATGTACTATCTAATCTAGTTTGAACGGTATGGATGGGGCGCAGATAAGGAATCAGTATAATATGACGAAAATTACGTGTTTTCGCACACTTTTGAAAGTGATGTTTTATTTATTATGTTTTTTTGGTTTTAATCGTGATTTGTGGTTCTCAAGTTACAAGGTGGTCAAAATAAAAAAATAATTCAAAATGCCCACCAAATACTAAATACCAAATTTCTCAATTTAGTTTCAATCGGATAAATACTTATTTTTTTGGCAGCTGTTTGATATCAACACTGCACGCGATTTTCAGCGATTTTGACCACCTTGAAACTCGAGAACCACAAATCACAAAAAACATAATAAATAAAACATCACTTCCAAAAGTGTGCGAAAACACGTAATTTTCATCATACAGATTATAGAGACAATGCGATACATTAAAAAAAACAAACAAAAATTCAAGTTGTTTTGGCGCTGGAAAAATATTTTCAAATTTATGTTATCGGCTACATTTTAAATAAATCTCATTAAGATTTTTCTTTCGCAGAACAGCCTATTCTGCTGCTCTTAGACCCGTCACTATATGGTCCTTTGTAGTATAAAAAGGTCATTAGTCGAAAAAAAAATGTTTTCGTGTATAAATTGGTCTCAAAACTCGCTAAAATATACACAATATAATATTGCGTATATATTTGAATTGAATAATTGCTAATTATATTTAAAGAATTTATATACTTTACATACAATTTATCAATATTTAAAATGTTTATACAATTGGTGTCAATTCAAATAACCAAAAACAGAAGGTACACATTTTTATGATATATATGGATTATGTAATAATGAAATGTTGGTGACAATTTTCATTTTATTTTTATAGACTGCATATATTCAGGTATTTAATATTAAAACAATAAATCTATTATCCCTTATAAATCGATTATTGTGATGAATAAAAAGCTTTTATAATTACGACTAAAATGTCATATTAACAACTTGGCAGGATACAGTGTAATATACTAAAAGTGCTTATTTTACACATTGTTGTTGGACAATATGAGTCGGTTTACAGTACGTTGGCCAAATAGCGAAAAGGATAATTGAGAAATGTTAGTTTATACAATATACATACAATTTTATAGAGGAGCCCTGGAGTATAATATGCACAGAACAAAAAAATATTCAATAAATTGACTAATTGAGTAGTAAATGTTGCTATAGAAGTTGAGATATAGGCTTGTTTAATGATGAGTCAAAGTAATTCATATTATATTATGAATTATACTGAGATTAAAATTTTAATAATTTCAATATTAAATAAATATCCAGCTCGAAGGACCATTGTTTGGAATTACTGAATATAATTTTAATTTTTTTTAATAATCAAATTAATGGTTTTTCGTTTGAATTATTAATTATTAATGAAATTATAAAAGAATTAATTTACAAGTATAAATATATAGAAAAATATGAAATTCAATTATATAATATAATTCAGATAGATAACTATATGATTTCATCCTTAAATAAGGCTTTCGACCAATTATTATCAATAATTAAACAATATTTTTATTTCAAAATTTACGTTTCGTCAATGTTTTTTAACCTCTTCACAAGTTTATTAACTTACATAATGTATTTTTTTTTAGTAAAACTTGTCGAGATCGAGAACCTGTCATATATAGAAATCACACTAATTTCAAATATTTTTTTTTATTACACTTTTAGATTTAAATTCGAAATTCGAAAGGGTAACATAATTGTTATCATCAATTAATTCTCACATATAAAGTATGACATTTGAGTTGCAGTTGACAATATACCTTGTATATTATATATAAATAGATTATATTCTTGATTTCTATATAATATACTGCGTGTATTGACAAATTTAAATTTATATGTAAATTATGGTAAAATATATTGATGAAGAATAAAATACCGTACAGAAGTTCAATCAATTTTTTTTATCAATCGAATCAGCAATATATATGTATATATATAGGTACCTTCTACATGTATTATATATAAAGGCGTATATTTATGTAAATAATATATAAAATAGTATATAGTTGATCCAAATTAAAACATATAAACGCACTATCGGTCAAAAGTTTAAGTTCCTCGCCAATTAAGTGTGTTGTTGTTTGAATACATCAGGACTTGTGACCCTTATTACGGTACTTATTACAGTCATTTTTGCAATATATTTTACTTTACTTTGAAAAACATGTGTTTGGAAGCAAATTTTATACTTTGCTTACTTTTTCAACGAAATTTTACCTATAGCATAAGGTCATTCTTTGTAAAATTTTATACTCGAATAAATTATTATTATATTTAAATTTTAGGAACAGGCTAAGCGGTCAACGAAAAGTAAATACTTTTGTAATTGTATATTAACATTCACGGTCGAAAAAAAAATTGTATATTAAATATGAGGTTTCCTCACAATTTGTTGGTATTCTTGGAATAATAAATCCTTTTATATGACTTAACCTGTCTAGCATCTGGTTACAATGGTCAATATACGAAAAATATTCAGTGTAACTTAATTAAGTAGAATTTAAAAATAAAGCTTTTGAACTTAAACTTTTGACCGGTAGTGTTTCAATGCGAAAATCCGCAATTGGCGCAGAAAATAACCGAAATATTGTTTGAACATTACTAGGTATTTGATTCAATGTATATATTTATAATAATTTCTGGTAAAATATATCGTATACAGATGTTCCCAATATTTTCCATCAAAGCCCTTCGAAAATTGTATTTCAAATGTAACATAAATTTAGTTAACATGTAAGTATACGTTGGTACATATTATATATGTTGTTAAATCGATTTTTTGGGGCATATTTATAGTAAAAATCCATTAAATCGATTTTTTTTATTTTAAAAACAAAGATTATAATTTTTGTAAATGTTTTAATAAACTTTTAAAAGATTAAATATTAATAATATTATGTTTACAAAATTATTATTTAAATTTTTTCCATGTTTTTTCCATAAATTTTACTAGATATATAGGAGAATATTTTACGAATATATTTATTATTCAATAATATTAATATATACAACATACGCTATAATAATATAATGTTGTCTATAAAAAAGCACATTTGTTGAATTCGTTGTAAAAAAATATGGTGATGTATATTGTATATGCACAAGTGTTTCTTCGCCATAAATAGTAAGTTATTATTATGAATATCAATAAACTTTTAATTAACTATTATACTTAATACCTATCTATGTTATACTACTAGCTACTAATTCCATATACGAAGAAAGAATTATGTAATGTTAGTATATATATTGCTAATTTTTATAAATATACTTACTGTTTCATCAAATTAGTTCTTGGGCAAACGTTATTTATTTTATTATTATGGGTAATATCTCGTAATGCCTGTTGCCATGTCTGGGTTAATTGTTATTTTATAATGACATCGTTGATATTTTGATTAGTATACACACATTTTTGGTTGGTTTATTTAGTATATTATGTTATTGTATTATATATAATATTAATGTTATTTCGAGTGGTGATGTATGTTGATATTTATTGATGATGGCGTGCAAGTGACGTGAAAAATAAAAATCATTCATAAATGTATACAAAACATTTTAAGCTCTCAGCAAACGTGCAATTAATTTTCCATTAAAACAGTAACATGTCAAATTTAATTCGGTTATTGCACAAACTTTGACAAAACTGTTGTTATTATTTTTAAATACATATCGTTCAATAAATACAACAACGGTATATTTCAAAAATCATGAATTTTTTACTTTTTATATTTTTTTTACTGTAAAGCTTGAGCTTTTGCATAAATATTTAAATTCATATAGTTCACTATTTATATTTAAGTCAATATTGAGAATTGAGATTTTCAATAGCAATACCGCATATAACTTTAACGTCATGTCTGTAACCAGGAAATTAAATTAGTGTCGTTATGGCTCTCGGTTGCCTGTTTCTTTTTTTTTAGTTATGTACTTGTTGAATTTAATGAACGATATGTAAATGCAGATATTGACTATATTATATGTTAGTAAAGAAAAACCATGCAAATATTAATTATATATAGTAAAAGACAAAACAATTTCGGCCCCCAAAAAACACATGCAAATTCGCATCATGCCAGCGCATCTTCTATAAAATTTCGAAAAAACTTACTGCTTTTTTAGGCAGGTCATTGGACACACATTGTTGGCTTTAACATTATGTGTTATTTTTCTAAGGCCGTCTACCCAAATCTGTATATTTATATATTTATAATAATTAATTAATTTATCTATTAAAATTAATAAATGAAAAGCCGAGGGGTTAACTACTATTGGAAATCATGGGACAATCTTATGGAAATCATTTAAAAAAATGGAAATTATTTGGAAATCATATCAAAAAATTAAAATCATTTAGAAATCATTCAAAAAAATGGAAATCATTTTGGAAATCATTGAAATTTGGAAATCAGTGGGACACATTTTTCATAGTGGTTAACCCTTCGTGAAAAGCTTAAAACTATTTTTATTTTAAATTATAATGTACATTATATGGACAAATGTATCACATCACAATATATTCTATTGCGTTATCTTTCAATCACTATACGACAGTAGCGGAACATGCCGTGGCATCGAAAGCCGCAGCATGACATCGAAAAAGCAACCCTAATTGAATGTGTAGTGCAATTTCTCTGGTTTATATTTAGATTGTATGGACTAAATATTTTCTTTTTAAAAAATAAGAACCAGGGTTGTTTTTTAATAAAATAAAATTTAAAATATTTTTTTTAAATGTATAAACAATACACCTAGTCAATTTTTGTATATAAGATTTGAGGTTATGTGGTTTGTTTTGCTACTGCCCTATAAACTACAATATATCCAATTAACTGTCACATATTTTAATTTTAATTGCTTAAAATGCGATCGAAATATCTTTTAGTAAACTTCAAACTGGTTTTAGTGGTCGTTAATTATAAATGAGTATGATGTTATGCATAATTGGTCGAGAGCCTGTTACATAACATCACACTTAACTAATTAATTTATACTCCTTGTGACTCAAAAAAAAGTTAGCTTTAATAAAAACACAATTATTATTCATCATAATCATTCATCATCGTGAAAGGAAGCATAGGGATCACAATTTACTCTTTTTCGCGGATTTATAAACTATATAAGGATTTATAAACAATATGAGGAACCCTATATAGAAGACTTATATTGTAGCTTTTAGATTATAATGTAAATTAATTAAGAAAAATATTTTCTCTAGTGTGATGAAAAATATATACAACCTTCATGAAAAAAATTGAACTTGATAGCACATTGAATTTATTTGTATACTGTACAAATATATTCACAGAAAGAAAATAATCAATTGAATCAATAAAAAACTACTATAATTTTTAGGAAAGTTGAAACTTAAACCAATAATATCAAAAGTTCTAGCTTTTTTTGCAGTATAGATTTTATTGCATTTTATTTTGATCAACAACCATGAGGTTTTTCTAAAACTAGCAATAACCATTTCTTTCTGTGTTATAATAAAATTTTATGAAGAGTAATAATTATCATATTATATTTAGTTCATTTTTCTTTTTAAATTTTTATTCATAAAAAAGCATTTTATTTCTTCAGTATATACACCAAACAATGCCATTAATGACTTTGTTATAGTTTCTCGAAAAAAAAGTAAAAATTGAAAAACCAAACAAAAAGCTTCTTTCAATTTGTTGTGTATTGTTAACAAAAAAAAGAGTAATTTAAAATTAAAACTTTAAGCTCTTCGTTTGCGCGTCTATAATTTTGCAGGATATTTTATATAACAATTAAAATTATTCTTTAGTTCAGTATATAACCATAGAAAAATAATACAAGAAGATGTCTAAATGCCCCACAAACGCGCGGCCAACCAATTTTTAAATGAGCAGAAATAATAAAGTATTATCCCAAATTACAATAGAATACATGGGAGTGTGTTTTGTATATATCATTTGAAAATTTATGCCTGGGTGGCGTAGTTGGTTAAGGCGCCGAATGTTATTCAGATTCAGTGGTTTGATTCATGGCAGACACAACTTTTTTTTTTTTTAAATTAATAAAATTTTTGAATTAAATTTATTTTATGTAAATAATGTATAATTATTATATTTACCTAGTTTATAATTAAAATAACATTCC
>JANSTW010021562.1:0-15541 GCA_027564275.1 Diadocidia ferruginosa | reverse complement strand
TGACCAATGACCAATGACCAATGACCAATGACCAATGACCAATGACCAATGACCAATGACCAATGACCAATGACCAATGACCAACGACCTAATGATCAATGACTTCCATGATCAATGACTTCAATGACTAATGACACCAATAACTACAAGGACTCAATGAATCCGGTCATCATTAGGCATTGGGATCATTGGATCATTAGATTTGTTTGTCATTGACTAATTGCAGGTCATTGAATTATTGGGAATAATTTTTTGGGCATATTCAGAATTTACGCACAATTTCATTTTAACACGCAAAAGGAGCCCAACTATCCATATTCAATTCCACAGCTGCTCTTTAACACGGCTATAGTTATGTGCACAGAAATATATACGGCCACAATTTCTATTCATTCGCAATTGTATCTGTTTAAATTTTTTTTTCTTAAATTTGAAAAATCAAAGAACAATTCTACTAACATAGATGATTTATTTTATAGAATTAGAACAGATTATAAAAGATATGGGCTATTTATTATACGTTTTGGTATAACTTTTACCAAAAGTCTTGTTGGTTGTAGATTTCAACATAAACAACCAAAGAGCAATATAATCAACAAAACAGGAAAATCAATTTGATAGAAATAGACAAATTACAAAAGATATGGACCATTTATTATATATATTAGGGTGAGTGTAACTATAGTTTATTAGAATTTATAGGCCGTTTCTCTTTGAACCTCAACAATCAAAGTACATTATTATCAACAAAACAGGACGATCAATTTCATAGAATGCGAAACATACAAATATATACCGAATTATTATTTCTTGACGGGCATAGCCGTTTTCAATAGTCCAGTAGGGATTAACAGGCAGAGTTTCCTACAACATTAATAACCAAAGAACAAAATTATTAACAAAACAGGACGATAAATTTCATAGAATTAGAAAATGTACAATAGTTATGTTTACAATAAGTCTTTTCGAAATTTTTCAAAATCAAAAACCAAAGAACAATATATCCGATAAACTAAGACGATTAATTTTATAGAATTCGAATAATTAGAATAGATATTTTTACTTGTCTTGCCATGAATTTTAACAGCAAAAACTAAACAACGAACAATATATTATCATAAATAATAAGACAATTTATTTCATAGCAAACTACAACTATTATCTTAAGTTGAATTTGCCCTAAAATTATTATAATAATTAAGATTAATTAAATGTAAATAAGACAACAATAATAACATTTTTAAGACAAAACTCCCTAAAAGACCCCTGAAATATTTGACTTGCTGTATATTGTGTGTCTATAACAGTTTTTTCACAACATTGTTCTTTGGTATTTACTTAATTTTGAATTAAAAAAGAACATAATATTCAATGGCGCGTCGCTGCGTAAATTATTTAGGAAAATGAGCAAATCTTAAAATAGAAAATTTTTGTTTTCCCAAAATTTTCGTTTCATTCGCACGATTTTTCTAAAACGAAAGTAGATGGTAGGAGAAAATGCGATGCTAATGACAAACTAAAAACGGAAAATTAATTTAATAATTTTTCATTTCAAGTTTGCGTGTCGTGGAAAATGTAATATATAGAGTAATATATGCAACGTTTAGCTTGCAATTAGGTTTGTATTAAGATAGTAAACACAATTGCTTTGTAAAAGTAATTAGACACAATTTTTTAATCAATATAGATTTATCGGGGGTTATTTATACTCCAATGGTTAATGACTGTAATGAACTCAATGACCCAATGACTAAATTACTTAATTACTCAATGACCCAACGACTCCAATGACGAATGACTCTAATGACCTAATACTCAAATAACCTATAACTCCAAATATCCAATGACAAAAGACCAAACACTTCAATGACTGATGACTCCAATAACCCAAGATCCAACGATTAAATAATTTAACTACTCATTGACACAATGATTCTAATGACAAATTGCTGCAATGACCCAATGACTTTATACTCAAATGACCTATGACTCCCAAGACCCAATAACTCCAATGGCCATTAGTCATTTTAGTAATTGGAGTCATTGAGTCCTTGAGTAATTTGCTCATTGGAGTCATTGGTCATTTGTGATTGGAATAATTGGTCATTGGAGCCAATGGGTCGTTGAATCCAGACTTGCAAAAAATCATATATTCGATCATCGATCAAATCAAATTTATTTTTATCGAATCAATAAATTTGATCGAATAAAAAAAATTATTTTGATCGAATCAAATTTTGATCGAATCAAAATCTAAACGAATCAAAATTCTGATCGATAAAACAAATTTGATTTTTATAGAATCAAAATGCTGATCGATAAAACAAATATGATTTTGATTGAATCAAATCTAATGAAATTCAAATCTGATCGAATCAAAATCAGATTGAATAAAAAAAATGATTTTGATTTCCTATTTTATCGAATCAAAATTCTGATTTGAACGATAATATGTTTTTATATGAATTTTGAGCCATCAGAAATCATAAAAGTCACAAATTTCACATGACAAATGTTTGGGAAAAATGTTAGGAAAAGCATAATATTTTATATTATTAGCCCCGAAAAGCTGAAGTTTTGTTCTTCAGTATCGTGTTTAAATTGTCATGTGAAGGGTTGGGTATGTAGCAAATGTTACAATTGCTAAGCTATTTGCTACACGTAGCAAATGTATTTGCTACAATACAATTTCGTTCTTTATTCGGTTAGGTTTTGACCTACTTCGCATCTATTTGCTTCATTTGCTACATTTGTTACTTATTTGCTACATTTGTTACATTTGCTACATTTGCTACGTACCATGTAGCAAATGTAGCAATTCAAATGTTTTCCTAAATTACCCATCTCTGGTCATGTGTCATTTCACATGTGTAATGTGATGTTTCTGTTATCTGACATCTGACTGATTTCTTATTTCTGATTTTTAATTTCTGATACCGCAATTTAAAAACATATTGATCAAATCAGCATTTTGATTCGATCAAAATAAAATTTTTAATTCGATCAAACTTAGATTTTGGAGAATCTATACTATAGCGCTTATGACCTAAAGGACCCTCCACCCCCAAGAGGAAGGCCCTCTCAGACTTTAAAAACCACTATAACTTTTGGCGTCTCCCCTCGTTTGGATGGGAGAGACTCTCCAAGTTTGGTCAAAATTTCAGAAAAATTTATATTGGGGGGGGGGGGTTTGAGGGGAGGTTAAGAGGCGTATGATATCAAATAAAAGGTATTACAAATACCTATCATTTAAAAAAAGGGAGGGCTATCCCTGCGGGAAGGAGGATCCGTTAGGGCTTGTGGCCATAAGCGCTAAAGTGTAGTTTAGCCTGTTTTTTTTATTTGAAGCAAGCAAAGTTGCCTAGCTTTCAAAATTTTGCCTAAACGTTTTAGTTTTTCCCGAAAAAAGTTGCAAACCATTGAGTTTGCTTTATGAAACTCTGTTTTAACAACGTATTTTGCTATTAAATTATAAAAAATATGGAACTTCAAAGTTGCTCATCAAAAACGACAAATTTGCCTTATATGGCTAGTTACTGAGTCGATAATAATTATTGCACTGCATTGATTTTGCTATAAAAACGTAAAATTTGCCAAATATTACTAAAGTTGCTAATCAAAATGTTAAATTTGTTATTTTTGACATTTCGGTGAGCAACTAAATTTGCACCAATAAAACAGTAAATATTGCGGCAAATTTAGTATTTGTAATATTTGAGTTCAATGGAAATAAATTTTTTAGTGTCGTATAACAATACTAAAGTTGCCCGTTAAAATACCGAATTTGTAATTTTTGGCCTTTTGATGAGAAACTTTACGGTTCTGTTACGGCAAATTTAACATTTGCAAAGCAAAATTATTGCTTCAATAATTGTGGTACAAAATCAAAAAATTAAAAGCGCTTTTTGCGTGTCGTAGGAGAATTTGTAGCTTTAACAATAAAAAATTTGCTTATACAAACGACGATTTTGTTATTTTTAACGTTTTGAGGGGCAACTTTACGGATTTATTTAAAAAAAAAATTAGCATTTTAATAGAAAATCCAAAGCAGTATTGATTATTGTCTAGTATTTTTAGGGTATAAAAGGGCAAATGCATTCTTTTGATGAGCAACTTTATTTTTTTTTCGCTAAATTTAACATCAGAATCAAAATCAGTGCTTCAGCAAATGTGTTACAAAATCAAAAAATTTAAAGCAATTTTCGCGTGTCGTGGTAGAAGTTGTAGCTGATTTAATGAAAAGTTGCTCATTAAAATGACGATTTTGTTATTTTTGACGTTGTGGGGAGCAACTTTACGGTTTTATTGCGACAAATTTAACATTTTCATAGCAAAATTAGTTCTTCAATAATTGTGGTACAAAATAAAAAAAAATTAGAGACCTTTTCCAATGTCGTAGTATAAGTTGTAGTTAGTAACAGTACTAGCTGGTCCAGCTTAGTACTGCTGGACCAGCTAGTACTAAGCTGGACCTAGTAGTTGCTTAGTTCTTCAATAATTGTGGTACAAAATAAAAAAAATTTAGAGACCTTTTCCAATGTCGTAGTATAAGTTGTAGTTAGTAACAGTACTAGCTGGTTCAGCAGTACTAAAGTTGCTCATCAAAACAACGAATTTGTAATTTTTGACCATTTGTTGAGCAACTTTACGGTTTTATTGCGGCAACTTTACTATTTTATTAGAAAATCCAAAGCAGTGTTGATTATTGTGCAGTAATTCCAAGGCATAAAATGGCCAATTTAACTTTATGATATAAGCAAGTTGCCAAACAATATTTAAAAAAAATCGGTCCAACAGCCCCCAGCATAACTGGTCCGCAGGAGGAATTAAAGATGTCTTAGAAGGGCAAATATAATATGTTAGTCTTGGGGCTAAAGAGAGAACGATACACTTAAATGTTTAGAACTAAATTTTTAGCCTTTGTCAAGACCTTTTATTCCACATCACACAATCCCCACAAATTTTTAAATTTCGATATTTTTAATACACACGTTAAGCCCCGCCCATTTAGAAAAGGGTTGTGCATACGCCAAAGTATATACTTATTACATTTTTTTTAATTTACTCACTCTTTCATTCTGTACAGGTGTGGCTTCAAAATCTTAAATTTTAAAACTTCTGCATACAAATTTCCGCCCCCTCCGAAAGGGGACATTTTCTTGAAAATGCATAGTATTTTTTTTTTGTCGGGGGATGATTCTTTAAAGAATAGAGGGGGTAGGGCCTTATTTTGAGCAAATTCGCTTTATTGCAGTTCAGCCAAAAACGTGTGTGAGTCTCCTTAAACTTTGACATATAGACTCCATGTGCAATCCCAGAGTAAAGCACTACTAAAAACTCAGCTTCACCAAAATTTTACAAAATCCGTCTAAAAAAACGTTCTCTATATTTGCTTACACTTTTCGGCCTTTTTTAGTAAAAAAAATCGTATGGGAGCCCCTACTCCCCTATGACCTATAGACCTCAAATACAATATTAGAGTATATAAGACTACTTAAAACTCAACCCTTCCAAATTGAGCCAAATCCGTTTACCAGGAAAAACTTTCTCTTTATGCTGATATTTTTCGGCTATTTTTAGAAAAAAAAAAATTGTATGCGAGCTTCCCTTAACTTTTGACCTAGAGACTCAAAATGCAATCCCAGAGTATGGGACCGCTAAAAACTTACCTTTACCAAATTTTGGGAAAATCGGTCCTTTGGTGTAAAACTTGTGTCTGATATATTTCGGACAGACAGACAGACGGACGGACACTTTTTTTTAGGTTTTCGGAATCAACAGAACATAAAACGGGTCCCGGCAATTTGACTATTTTGACCTAAATTAAGGCTTGTACTATTTTCATACAAACTCCATATATGTATGCATTTTTTAATGAATAGTAAAAGCAAAAATTATTTCATACTTACAAGCTAACAAATGGTCCTCGCAGTGCGGGCATCTCACGTCGCCGGTTTAGCGGTGGTGACAGAGAAAGGGATAAAAATTCCTGAGATGATTTGGTTCCGCCATCGTCGGTTTTCGTGTAGTGCGTATCACTTATGGCATATGATAGTTGCAGAGCAGCAGGTTGCTTGTTCGCTTGACTTAGTTTATTGTCTTGTGGCTGTTCTGTGGCTGTAGCTGTAGCTGTGGTTGGTCCATTGGTTGAAGAGACTGATATTTCGGTATTTTTGGTCAAAAAATTTGTGTTTCTATCGAAGTTAAATTTACTGTTTCGTCCTAAGTTGGTTAGATTTGGTAAAATTGTTGATAACTCGGTTAATGGATTCGATGATGGTGTTGATGTCGGTTGTTGTTGTTGTTGTTGTTCTGGTAGAGATGATGATGATGATATATCGGTGTCAACAACAGTTGCCTTCTGCAGCTGCTGACACAAATTTACGGGCTCATCTTGTAATTGATGAACTATTGATAAATGATGTGCTGGTAATTGTTTCGTTGGACTCAGTGGCGATGATATTTCCGTACATTTGATCGTTGCAGATGTGCGATGTCGGTAGATTGTTGGAAAATTGTGCAATAGGTTTTCGTCTTGTTGAACGTTTATGCTTTTTTGGTCCAGCAATTGATTGCTTTCTACTATGATCGGTTCTGCTTGTTTTGGATCTTGCAGCAGACCGATTTGTTCCTGTTGGTCCGGTTGGTTCGGCTGGGTCGATATGAACAAGTTCGTCACTTGATGATGGTGATGATGGTGATGATGATGATGATGATGATGACTCAGATGCAGATAGTCTAATTGTATCTGATTCTGGTGATGTTGTATTTTTGACGGTATTGGTACCACTGCTGTACCAGACCCGGAAATTGTTACTGGTAGAACGGGTGCCAGGTTTGTTGACAATTTTATTAAACTTTCTTAAGCCTTTGTCGACCACACCACATGAAATTTCAAAGAAATTCTCATTCATGTTATTAACCAAAAACACCAGAGCCAATACTATGGCAATGAACACGAATAACGAGCTGAACTGCGTGTGGACAATTCAATGAACTCTTAATTTGATTTTTTCTTTTTTCTTTCCTTTTTAAACTACGCAATTTACTTCGAGTTTCAAGCTTGCACCTCCACTTGTTTTCACTGTTCCGCAAAAAGTCACATTTTCCTTTTTTGGATTTATTTAATTTAACAATTTTTCACTTCCGTTTGTTTTGCGAAACAATTCAGTTTCAAAACACAAATAAAATCTTTTTCATATTTGTTTGAAAGAATCTTTCAGAGCTCAAAGACACAACAGTTCTCCTCCCACTTTTCGTTCACAAGCAAAAAAAAACAACAACACTATTTTCCATTTTCTCCGTAATAAAGAGGACAATTTTTCATGTGTTAGTATAGTTAGTGAAGTGCATGTAGTATTGAACTGGTGTCGGGTACTCGATAAATTTACTATACCCACCCTATACCCTACCAACCCGACTTTACTCAACCCGACACCGCTAAAATATCTATGTGTTTTAAATTCTATTATTGATGAGCGAATATTAGGCTGAACTGAGAATTTTGGTTCCAGCCCTAAATTACTCCTCTTTCCGGGTTGTTGACTCAGTCACATAAACAGTTGACGCTTCCAAGTTTCGTAATAAAAGAGAGAATAAAATTTGTAAGAGGGTGTTACCGCCATTACTACCGTCCCCAGTAATGGTACTAAGAGAATTTTGAGACAATTTCGGCTAAAGTCGTATTTTTATTTTATCGAATGGCGTCAAACCGTAACGTTTAGTTTGGCAGATAAAATTAAATATGAAAGCCACCATTTGGACAGCTAAAAAGGAAATTTTTGGCTAAAGTGTAGAACTTCTCACAGATCCCGCCCCCCCAACTTCGTAGGGAGGTAGAGGGGTCTCCGCTGAACAACGTTTGTTCTTGGAGTTAGCGGCGCTCGGACTCTTTTCGGAGGGGTTTAAAGTTTGTATGCAAAAGTTTGAAAATGCAGTATTGTAATGCCACAAATATACAGAATGATACAGAATGAAAGGATAGCTAAATTAAAAATGTTTGTAGTGCAACTAAAATTGGGGTACCTCCTTTAAAATGGGAGGGGCTTAACGTTAATATGAAAAATATCGAAATATAAACATTTATAGTGGTTGTGTGATGTCAAATGAGTTCGTAGTTTATAAAGATATTTGACAAGAGAGTAAATTTATTTAATCTTACAGTTGATACTTAAAATTTGATCAAAATTTCCATTTAACAAAGTCATATATTATCAAATATCTTTAAAATTTGATAAATTTTTAGTAAAATCTCAAACATCAAATATACTTAAATTTGATCGTCTTTTCGTTGAACCAACTCGCTTCAACGAAAGGACGATCAAATAAAAATTTATCAAATTTTATAGATATTTGATAAAATATGACTTGGTTAAATGGAAATTTTGATCAAATTTAAAGATATTTGATTATTTATTGAAGGATTTTTACAAAATTTAAATCCAAATGTCAGAGATCCTAGTTGACTTGGTTTACCGAAAATTCAATAAAATTTAAAGATTTTTTTTAAGATTTTACTAAAAACTGATCACATCATCTGATAGTTGATACTATAAGATTTCGAGATATTTGATATTGATTAAGTTTAACAAAATTTGCCAAAATTTGAACCAATCTCGAGATATTTGATGATAATATACACGACTTCATGAAAATGTAATCGCATTTCAAGATATTTGACGATAATTTATGAGATTTAGATTAGAATTTTTTTGTAGAATCAATAATGATGGTTTTATTACTCGATCAAGTGATTCTACCCGAAACATTTTCGAAACTTATTATCTCAAAAATTGATTTTGAATAAAATACCTTACAAGATATCTATATAGAGAGAAAACGAATTTTATATTATTTGACAAGTTTTTTTTACCAAAAATTCAAAATCAATTTTGAGATAATTAGTTTCGAAAGTGTTTCGGGTAGAATCACTTGATCGAGTAATAAAACCATAATATGCTCCTGATTCCTGTAAAGGATCATCCCGCGACAAAAATATACTACGACTTTCAGCCTCCAGGAGGGATTAAGAAATTTCTTAGAAGGCAAAATTAATTAATTTCAGGGGGAACGAAAGACTAAAACTCTTAGAACTAATATTATAGCTCTTGTCAAGACCTTTCATTTGTATACACACAACCCATATGACAATTTATTTTTGATATTTTTTATACAAACGGTAAACCCTTTCCATTTTGAAAGGAAGGGTGACCCCCCTGAAGTTCACACTACAAAAAAATTTAATTTGAACTTTTTCCGTTTTGTTTAGTTGTGGCATTAAAATATTGAATTTTAAAACTTTTGCTTACAAACTTTAAATCCCTCCCCTGTCGAAATGAGAGGTTTCCCTAAAAAGTGATGGTGTAATTTTTTTTTGTAGGAAGACCAAAATTAAGAACTTCAGTTTAGCAAAAAAGCCACCGGAGCTCATAGCGGATGAGTGCAGTTTTGCCCCAAATTCTATCCGAATCGAAACGACTACATCCAAGACGACACCATCACCTGACATTAGACAAATCTGCCGAAATCGACTCGACACCGACCTGACTCGAGTAGTGTATTTCTAGTACCAATTTTGAAAGTGCCTGCGGTTAGTATTATGTATCGTGTCGGGTAACCCGACCCAGTCGGGTATTTAAAAAAGTCCTGGCTTGCACAATGTAGCTGTTCAGAGGTTTCATTTGTCAGATTTGAAATTTAATTTTCACTCAGTATCCTCTCTGAGAGAACGAAATTTTTGTTTTTCAATTGTCTGTTTTCCAATTTTGTACAGGGTGATTCAGTTTAAGTGTGCAAACATTTTAAAAGATTATTACCTAGGATCATATAGATGAAAAATTAAAAAGTGATCGTAGTGGTTCGGAAGTCACTTAAAGCCGTTGGTCCGCCTATCTGATACCAACCTATAGGATTCCTCATATGGTGTAAAACCCGCCCCACTGATCACCAAAAAATATGGCTAGCCCGAGATGCTGACAACACTCCAACTTTGATATGGCCGTCAATAAAATAATAAAAATAAATAAAAACCATGGTATTAGATAAAAAAGGGTTAAATTAGTCCCTATAAGTGTACGATTATTACCTATCGACTTTGAACAGATCTATCAAATTGTTACCATGTTTTTTTAGGTTTATTGTTTTTTTTTTCAGATATTTCCCATAAACCTAATGTTGAACATGGTCATAAAATTTACAAATCTTGATATAAGGGTGCGAACAATCAAACGAAGGACACTTGTAGAACGATTTGTTGTCCATCTTTAAGAGCCCCCTGTAAGTCCTTAAAATTTTTGTACATTTTAACTCAATCACCCTGTAGATTTTCCCAAATTATTGTTCTCTTTCATTGATTTTGATGAAAACTCGTTTATTGTGGCGCACGTGCAATGGTTATTCTCTTTTTGGGGTTAAATGAACCCGCATTCGTTGCTTTAGTTGGAGCAACAGCGCCGCCGAAAAATCAATATGGACTTTTAGTCGACCGACCTTTCGGCTATTATTGTAAAAGAAAAAGCACGTGTTGTCTAATGAAAAGCAACAATCTGAATTTTATTGATTTTTTTTGGGTTTGGAAGAACTGAAAAATAAATAATTAAAAAATACGTTTTGGTAGTTTTTTTTTGCCTCTTCAGTATAGTATAAAATAATTTTTTATCATTAGGCGTTTTAGCTGACAAATACTGAAAAAAATTGGCTGAATTTATCAAAAGAAAATTACTCTTAGACTCAATCTCGATACTTCGATATACGCACGCCGATGGTCGATTTAGGCAAAAATTCTAAGGTATAGGACATCATTTAGGAATCGTGTGTGATGATGAAAATATGTTGTGAGTACTGCGATTTTTGAGTTTTTTATAAGATCGGTGGAGAGTGGAGATTATACGATATATTATATAATAGAGCCTTTTAAAATAAGGTTACCATATGTAATAGATTTTTGTGTCGTTTGCAGGATTTGATTTACATTTTCTAGTGGTCGGGATTGGTTTTATTTTTCTCCTAAAAGGAATTTTATTGTTCTTCTTACTATTTTTAGAACTTTAAGATGGCGGACCTATTCAACAAGATGACGACTAAAATTAGCTTTGAAACTTCTGTAATTAATAATGAGAAATATTTTTGTTAAACTATTTGAATTTCATAGTTTTATTTTGTTACGATTTTTTTTATTAATAATTCTTGGTAAATAAAAAAAAATAGATTGGCCTAATAAAAGATGGCGGATTTGACTGAAAGTTTATCGACGTTTTTTAAGAAAAAAAATAAATATTGCTGATTTTAAATTCAAGATGGTGTCTTTTGTGATTAAATATCTTAAGATTTGATCAATTTTTAGTGAAATCTGGTCTAATGTATTGAAATCTGATATAATTTTCGCTATACCAAGTTAAATAGCATCAAAGTATCTTTGGAATTTGATCAAATTTTGTACAAATCTGGTCAATTATCATAAAATATCTTGAACCAAAGCAAATAGTATCAAATATCTTTGTAATTAGATCAAACTTTAGTCAAATTATGTCAATTACCTATATTTAGATCGGATAAAAATTTGGTAAAACTTTTTAATTATTAACAAATATTTAGAAATTTTTATCAAAATTTTATAAAACCTATAGTCAATTTTTTTTATCATTTAATCGAAATTTCATTTAGATTCACTTAAATTAACATCAAATATCTTGAAATTTCATTGAATTTTCATCAAAGCTTGTAGATTATCTTGAAATATATTTAGATTCGATCAATTTAAAAAAAAATTGTCGAATCAAATAATTCAAAATATATATCGAAACCATAGTATCAAATATCAGTTTTTAAAAAATATCTTAAAAAGTGATTATCTTGTCAATTATCTTTAAATTGATTCAAAATTGGTCAAAGCTTCTCAATTATATCAAATATCTTAAAACTTGATCAAACTTTGGTCACATTCGTCAATTTTCATCAAATATCTGGAAATTTCTTTAAGCTTAGTCAATTATCGGTTAATATCTTTAAAATTTAGGAACTGTTTAGTAAAATCCCAAATATCTAGAATTTTGATCGACTTTTCGTTGATCCAACTCAAGTCAACTTGATAAATAGGGCCTGTGGTCAAACTAATCTACAAATTGAATCAAAATTTGATGAAGTCTTATCTTTATCTTTGAAATTTTATCAAATTTTTGGTTAAAACTTGTCTATTATATTGAAATATATTGATCGAATTTTTAGTTATCATTAGCAACCTATAATTGGATTGATCATTACAAAATATCCATACAACTTCGAAAATGAAATTTATAGTCACATGAACAAAGCAAGCGCAGGAGATTTGATTTATAAATTGATTTCAAACCGCGTTTGATTAGTGATTAAATGCGGACTCTTCCCTGAAGGAAGAGTGAAAATTATGGTCTCCCAAAAAACAATACATATATGCTGACTTTTGAAAGAATTGCCTTCTCTTGGCAGGGAAACAGATCAAAGTTTAGTAAAACAATGTAACAATGTTTCAACCATTTCGATAGCAGACCGAATACGAAAGTTTTTGTATTTTCCTGTCGCCGTGGATGGTCAAAATTAAAATAAAAACTTATGGTTTTTCTGCAGACTTGAAAGTGTCTACTGTCAAATATGACGTAGATACAGTTAAAAATAGGATGGCTTGAAAATGTTCGGCCACTATTTCGGCACAGGGTTTCTGCTGGATACAAAATTTTTTTCCAAATGTGTATTTTCGAAAAACTGTAAATGCAAAAGGTTTAATCTGTAAATTCTATATGTTCTACATATTCAATTTCCGACCATCTAGCGTGAACCACTTAGACAGTATAGGGTTATTTAATATTGTGTATATAACAAAACTCGGTATAGTTGTACATGATTTTCTAAATTAAATTAATTTGTACAAGAAATTTTCGAAACATAACAACTTTTCATTTTTTATTAATACACTAAGTTATACATTTTTTAAGTTAAATAAAAATTTCAAAATTTCGATCTCCTTCACCCTTTTACGACCCCTTCGAAGATTCGACATTTCTAGAGGTTTTTGAATTTTCACATCGCTTCGGATAGTCAAAATTCAAAAATTATATTTTTGTTAATTTAAAAACTATAAGCGTGATTTGTGTACACAGTTTCAAGTATGTACCGACAAAAGTGACGTCAGCACAGTCAAAAATAGAGTGGGTTGAAAATTTTCGTTTACTACTTATATTATGCACAGGGATTTTTTTCCAAAATTTATATTTTCAAAAATCTTCAAATAAAAAGGTGGTAATCTTTAAATTCTATGTTCTACGTGATTAAATTTCAAAATTTCGATTTCCTTCACCCTTTTACGACCCCTTCGAAGATTTGTCATTTCTGGATGATATTGAATTTTCTCATCGTTTTAAATAGTCAAAATTAAAAAAAAATATATTTTTGAAAAAATTAAAAAACTATATTCTCGTTTTTGGGCAAAATCTCAAGTAAGAACCGGTAAGACTCACGTCATATACCATCAAAAAATAGGTAGACTAGAAAATATTCCTTCAAGTAAAAGTAACTGTTTTTTTGCATACGAATTTTTTAATTTAATTAATTATTATGGAAAATCAAATTATCTATATTACTTTAAAAATTTAAATAAACAAATTTAGATTGTGATTGTACTGAATATTCTTTTTTACCAATATGGTCACCGTATATACTCAACATATACTCCCCCCATAATATATAGACTTATAGAGAGATTTTCTTTGTATTTTTCTCTCTCATTTTCCAACCTTGCCGCTGGTTCGCATGTGCAAAAATTTCCCGATTTTTTTTTGCTGTCATTTAAACATACACATACAATGACGTCGACATAACAACCCCTACTACCCTCATAATTCAATTTGTATATTGAAAAAACAATTCAAAGCAAAAGACACACCACAAAGTGTGTAGCAAAATAGAAACGGAACACAATTTAACCGAATTTAACCCCCACGAAAATGACAATAAAATAATTATGCGTTTTGAGTGTGTGTGATGATGAGGGTGCCGCGTTAACATTTAATTTAATTAAATAAAAATTAAAAAGTTTTGCGAGGAAAAAGTTTTAGTAAAAATTTTCCAAAGAAAATTTAGAAGAAAAAAAATTAAAAATCAACGAGCTTTTTTAATCAAATCAATGAAAAACGATTTGGCAGTTTGTGAGTGTGTGCTGCGATGATGATAATGTGTAAGGGTGGTATGTGTTGTTTTTGACAGTCTAAGAGCTTTTCTCGATTTTTATTTTATGTAAAACGTCCATCTTCATGTGGGGTGTTTGCGTTTTTTCCAATATTTTAAATAAAATTTTTGATTTAAATACCGGCGCAAATTTTCTAAAAATAAAATATTAAACAAAAAAATCACCCCAAAAAACCACCCCAATTTCAGCAAACAAATTTCAAATAAACCTTCCACATTTTTTTCTGGCGATTAGAGGGCGCAGCAAAACCTTGAAAAATATTTGTAGAAATTGTCACACCACCACCACCCCCACTACCACCGAAGTGGGTTTTAGTTTAGTTTAGCGCAAAAAATTACCGAAAAAATGTGCGATATTTTGTGACACTCGCAATTTTTATTTTTTTGGTGGTCGCAAATCATCATAGACCTCCCCCCCCCCATAATTAACGAAAAACAAAATTAAATACATTTCGGGGTAGGTCAAATAAAATTTAGAAAATCGATAGAATTATTTAAAATAAAGAAAATCTGATTTTTCGTTTGCTTTTGTTTTTGTTGTTTCATATTTTGTTTGTGTCTTCTTATTGTTTTTTGTTTGCGGGGGTCGATGTTTGTCAAAATTTGTATCTAATATAGTGAGTGTGATGATCGAAAATCAAAAATTGGCAAGAAATTTACATGCGAAAAATTAAAAATTTATTAAACTAATTAAGCAGACGTGTAAAAAACGGAACGACTTACCGTGTAAAGTGGTCGAAAATTTTATTTTAGGCAATTTTATTTTTGCCAGTGTGAGAGAGTTCTTGAACTTGAATCCTACTATTACTATTAAGGGTAAGTTTTTGTATAAAGTAAATAATTAAAAAAAATCCTAATTTTCCTTCCAAGTTTTAAAATTTTGTAATGTAAAAAATAAATTAAAAAAAATATGAATTTTTTAAGAATTTATACAAAATTTTAAAGGATTTGTATAAATTTAATATGTTTTTAAAAAATATAAACAAATTTAGATTAAATTTCGATAGATTTAGAAAAATGAAATTTTAATTTTATAATTTGTAAAACTTTGCAGAATTTGTAGAAATTTCAAATAATTTAAAAAAAATTAAAATTCAGATACAATTTTTAAGAATTTGTAAAATTTTTAAATATTTTTCAAAAATTTCAAAGAATTATATGAAATTTAAAAGAATTTAGGTAAAATTTCATATAAAATCTTAAAGAATTCTTAGAAATTTCAAATAAATTTTAAAAATTTCAAAGAAATTTATGAAATTTAAAAGAATTTAGGTAAAATTTAAAAAAATTCAGCTAAAATCTTAAAGAATACTTAGAACTAACAAAA
>JANSTW010021451.1:0-15541 GCA_027564275.1 Diadocidia ferruginosa | reverse complement strand
CCTCGCCATCTATAAAAAATGGGAAAAAATTCATTTTATAGAGAAAATTTGAACAATTTCTCCTTCATTTTCCCCTTTAAAAAACAGAATATCCGTATGTCTGGTCGGGTAATAGTGAAACAATGTGAAAAAATTTCAATAGTCACTCATTCAACCAATGAATTTTCTATATAAGATAGATCTTTATAGATGTCGTTACTGAATTAATTAGAAGATTTATTTTCGATAAATTTATTTAATCTGAATCTTTTAAGATGAACCCTGTTTTTTTCAAGCAAGAGGTAAGATATTTAAAGAGAAAAAACTGTTGATAGATATATAAAGAGGGTAAAAAAAATTTTTAACTCAAATTTAGCAGAAGGCAGCTAAAAATATTTAACAAATACATTGAAAATAGTGTGTGTTTTTTAAATAACAAAATATTTTGTCGAATGTATTGGGGCCTGTAAAACAACCCAAACCGTGTGAATAAAGAAAAACGATATTATAATATACGGCTAGGATCTCACAACAACGCAACAAGCCCGCCCTGTGAAAATTGTATACATAACTATGGGTATATATACAATTTTATATTGAAAACAACAACACCACACTCAACTCAATGGGTATTCATAATTTCAATCTTTCTATTCGATTCAGTTGTATTTCAGTCAGACAAAGAGAATATACTTTGGATTTTTCGTTCCACACACTCAGCTAGCCAATATATAAAGGAAAAGTTTGTGCTAAAAAGAAAATCAGTTATTTTTGAAAAAAAAAAATCTATGAACAAGTTTTGAAAGGAAAAATATTTAAAAAGAAATATTTTTAAATTATTTGAAAAAAGTGTTAAATTAATAAAAAAAAAAGTTTTAAAAATGGAATTTGACTTAGTCCTATCACCACCAGCCACACCACCTCTAAATAATCTGGCCGATTATAGAAAAGTAAGTGTAGTATACAGATTTTTTTGAACAGATTAATTCAAATTAATTGTATTTATAATTACTCAAGATGAAGAAAAAAACATTAATTTATGACACAAATAAATTTATATATAATTACAACAATGTACAAAAAATGATAACAAAAAACTCTGTCCCACTTTGTCAAATTAAAATTCTAAATACAAACATTGTCCGTCTCGGTTGCACTCACAAATCTTAAACCACATCATGCAAGCCCATGCTGCTAGCACGCATTGAACACTCGCTGATCAGCTGGTGTTCACGTGAACATCATTCTCGTATCCAGCCAGTCTGTGGGGTTCAAAGTCTAAGTTGTAAAATATTGTCAAGTGACGTAAACATTACACACCTATATTTTTATAACGTTATATAGCTTTTTATAATTTCGTGCTCATATAGTGTATATACTACAATATGCCTTTCTATATATAGAGCTGCTAAATATATATGAAAAGTTATATACCTTCTCGAGTGGTGTATATCATTCATGATGATAATGATGTATTTTATATTGAAAACAGTGGGAATGAGTGTATTTTTGTTTACGAATTACTTTTTTTAAATTTCTATAGTATTGGGTTTTTTAAGTCACTCAATCGCGTCGTGCACTTGACTGTTTGTGGTTTTTTTTTGGGAATTAAATTCTGTTTTTTTAATCTGTTTTCATATGCGTTTGGACATTTAATTTTAGTCGTCAAAAATATTTGTTGATTTTTTTTAGGAATAATTTAATAATTTATACGAATATATGCGATATAAATTGTGTTGTTGTAGGTCTAGCTGAGCTGCGGAATGTATAATTAATATAAAATATTTATAGATAGATGATCAACAACCTATAGTTAACTATATTATAGTATAATCTTTATCATGCTGTTTATTCATGCCCCTTTTTGCGTTTTTCTTTAACAAGACGAAAAAATGTCGAGTTCATTAATCTTAATTATAAATTAAATTTGTTCTTAATTTGGATTAATTATTGGGAATATTTTTAATTATCTCTATATAATTGATATGGAAGAATAAATTGGTTTAAAATAAGTTATTTCTAACGTTAAATCTTATACAATTATAAAAGCAGAGATTTAAGCTAACTCTTAGTAAAACAAGCTTCATACAATATATCTATACTGTAGAATGAAAACATTGGTGCCTATAAAACAAATCGAACATTTTTTATTTAAACAAATTAAATTTTTTATAATTAAATTTTGAATTCAATAAAAAAAAATGATGACCAAACCTGGATTTGAACTTGCGAATTTAAAATATCCATTAAGGTTATTCTTCATTCAAGTTGGACGTTTTTTTTTTAATTTAAAAAATTAATTTATAATATTTAGTTTTTTTATATTAATTATTTTTAAGAAGCTTCTCTTTACAAAAAAAAAAACAATTAACCTTTAATATAGATAGACGTGGGAATTTCCAGTTTTGAAATTTTTTGTGGGTTTAATGAGATATTGTTGAATATAGATAACAATTTAATTTGTCAATTTCCCAAAAGTACGTATTTTTAATGATTGATTAATTGAATTTACATTTTTCTGGGTTATCTTATCTACGTTATAATATGTAGCAACTATATGTCTTGGCAATTTTATATTTAAGACGAATTTCTTTAAATTTTCGCATAATATTGATAATAGGTGTAGCTAAAATCGAAATTATTAATAAATAATACCTATAGGACACCGCATGTTGCAAATCTAGTAGAAATGGGTTAAAATGCATCGATATGGGTCTTTTCGACCCAGCCAATTTGTTAATTCATATAACTATTCTTGAATTTAGATACTTAAAACTACGAAACTTACAATTAGAATTACGAAAAAGCAATGAAATGCTCAGTGGGTCAAACCGACCCAAACGCGAATTTGCTCTAAATAATAAAATGATCTGATAAATTATCAATATTATAGTATAAAATTCGCATTATATTGAATTTTTTATCGCAACCCTAGATATTGATATACGTTTTAACTTTTTTTAGTATCGCATAAGTTGCAGACATTTCAAAATAATGCAAAAATGCGATAAGATTACATACAAAAATATTATATATTTACAATCGCTGCCTTATATTTTATAATATATGTTTATTAAAAAATGATTTACAAAAATTATTGTTGTTCTTGATAACAATTAACTGGTTATATAGTCTGAATAAAGATAATTTAATTGCGATAAACGAAGGCAGTGAGTATAGGTCTTTATATGTATAAAATATTAATCTATTCAAATTGGTCAATTTATTAGAGAAAAGATTGTCGCGTTTTATTGATAAAAACGTTTTGGATAGTCAAATAAATAATTAATTAACTTTATGCTAAAAATTATGAAATTTATGAGTATGCACTAAAGACGTTCTATTCGGCCAACGCGCAAAATTTATTATATGTAAAGATCCGAAAAGGATCCGAAACGACAATCTCCCGAAATAACAATTATTCAAAACGAAAGTTCACGGAATCGAAAATTTCTCCAAAAAAATTTACTCACAGCTTCAAATATTTTGAAAATTTCAAAAAATTCAAATATTTTAAAAATTTCAAAAAATTCAAATATTTTAAAAAAAATTCTAATCCCCAAAACGACAATTATTTAAAATGAAAGTTCACCGAAAATATTTCCAAAAAAATTAGCTTAGCTTCAAATATTTTGAATATTTGAAAAATTGTAATAGATTTTAATTTTTTTACTATTCCCCGAAACGAAAATTGTTCAAAACGAAAGTTTACCGAATCGAATATTTCTTCAAAAAAATTGGCTTTGCTTCAATGCAATATTTTGAAAATTTCAAAAATTTTAAATGTTTTTTAAAATTTTTATTTTGTTTTAAATTATAAGTACAAAAAAAATAACCTGACCCAATTATTTTATTTGAGAAATTTTATATTCGAGGAAATTGTCCGTTCATGAAATCAATAAAATATTTTGAACATTTTAACTTTTTTTAAAGATTATTTTTTTAAATTACAAAAAAAAAATTGAGACAATTTTATTTGAGAAATTTTCGATCGTTTCGGAAAATTGTCCTTTCCAAGAAATTTTAAAATTCAATTCCTTGGAACAACATAAAAACATAAAAAATATTTTAACTCTGAATAAATTTACTAACGACAATTTTTTATTACAGAATGATAATCAAAAATCGTCAAAACGTACATTTTCGGAAATATCAACGGCCTCCCCAGAATTACCAAAAGGTTTGGTCACTCCAAATCCATCTGATTCAGAAGATGAATCAGATTTGCCGCCAAGAAAACGTCTGTATGCACGTGATCAACTTAACTTTGCCGAACAATCGTTAACTCCACCACCAGAGAGCAACTACAGGCAAGAGCAACAGAAATTTAACGAAGAATTAACAGATCGTATGAGTGCTGCAGCGGCACATCAACAGTTACAGCAACAACAAAATTATCAACCA
Source organism: Diadocidia ferruginosa (assembly GCA_027564275.1). Lineage (NCBI taxonomy): Eukaryota > Metazoa > Arthropoda > Insecta > Diptera > Diadocidiidae > Diadocidia > Diadocidia ferruginosa. The sequence continues at coordinate 11,158 of JANSTW010021451.1, read as the reverse complement.
CCACAACAACAACAACAACGTGCAAGTGTCATAATGCATGTGAATTCGGATGGAACTGTCGAAGATGTAAATTGTATTGCAGAAAAGGTGGCAGTTGAACAAAAAGAAAATAATCTATTGAGAAGTGTGAAATTTAAAATTGGTAGAAAATATTTAGAATCTAACAATGTGGTACAGAAAACCGTAATGGAATTGCCAGAGGTGCAGGAGAAAGAAGATATAAACATATCCAACATAAAATCAATAATGCCCGAATCTTTACCATTACCCGTGTCCATAAAACCAATAAATCCCCAATATATACCTATAGGTCCAGTTCAACCCCTACCGGCCAAGTCATCGTTACCACAATTGGCGCCAAAATTACCGCAAGGCATTTACTTAGTATCGGTAATGAACGCACCAAATACAGCAAATTTATCACCTCCCACAGTCGCAGCACCCGAACGACGACGTGTCTACGAATGTACACATCCAAATTGTGGTAAAAATTATTTCAAATCAAGCCATTTGAAGGCTCACGAACGAATTCATACGGGCGAAAAACCTTTCATATGTAAATGGGAGGGTTGTGGTCGACCATTTACTCGATCCGATGAATTGTCACGTCACAAACGTACGCACACCGGTGAGAAGAAATTCGTTTGTCCCGATCCCGATTGCAGAAAACCGTTCATGCGAAGCGATCATTTGTCAAAACATGTCAAAAGACATGCGAAAAAAAATAATCAAATATTAAATGCAAACACAAATCTAAGATCCATTATTCCTAATCCCAAGAATATAATGCCAACAACATCGTTTTCACCGTCCGCCGCCGCAACAACCACCACATACTATTTACAAACAATTGTCTAAAACGTATTGTGTGTTATAATTGTTTGCAAAAACACATGTTTGAATTCTATAAAATTTATATCTGTCGACATGTTTCACAGATTGGATTTTCAAACCGTTTTTGCTCATCTTAAATGAATGAACTGGCGAACAAGAGTATATGATAAGTTTTTAGCAGCATTTATCATATCCCAGAAATCGTTTTAAATGATACTAAAAACGATTGTCTCATTTAAGAAGATTTGCGCTTAGCTCGATATAAATCTGTGCAGTCGGGCACTAGGGGCACAAGAGATGAAACGTTTTGTGAAGAAATCGTTAGGGAAAAAATGTCTAAATAAAATCTTTTTAATCAAAAAAATACCAACATTTTTATTAATTGATATTTTAATATTTTTTTTAAGTCTGAATTAAAGATTTTTTTAACTTTATAATTCAGATCTACTATTAAATATATTTGAAAGATAAATTTAAAAATAAATTTGCAAAAATTTGTTGTTGCTGGATAAAAAAAAAGTTGCGTTTAATATTGATCAAGAGAAAAGTGTCGATAAAATTATCTCAAAATGGAGAAGAATTTAAAAAAATATGATTTGCTTTAAAAATTGTTTATCCAAAATTAAAACTAATAAGCAAAAAGTGAAATTTAAAATTAATAGAATTTTGCTAAAAGTAACATTAAGCTTATATTGTACGCATAAAAAACTTTAGAACATACAAATATTTGTCTAATCATATATGCAAAAACCGTTATATTATTATTAAAATAAAATTTAAAAAAATGTGGATTTTTATCTGTGATAAAACTATTGGTATATAAATAAATATAATGTAATTTTTTAGTTTTTTTAAAATAATTATAAAGTATACTTAAAAAGTTAAAAATGATTTTATTTTATATGTAAGAAATGCAAATTATTTAAAATATTTTTTAATGACTAAAAAAAACTATTTACTATATTATAATGATACATAAGAATATATATAGAATTTTAAGAAAATATTTTATATTTCCCAAAATAAAAGAAGAAAATTAAAAAGAAAAATTTGAAAGTATTTTTTTTTTTCATTAAATATAGATATTAAATTAGGTCTATAATAAAAAGGATATGTGCATCTTGGAAATCTTCTCTACAAGAAATTTATTCTTGAAAAAAATCGTTAGAAATTGATATAAGTACGACTAACTATATGGCACCAACCGATAGATAAAAATCCCACTGATCACTAAAAAACAAAAATAGTGCGAGTTATAGACAACACTCTATACACTATACAGCTTGATATTGTCGTCAATGTAAATCAGCGGTTTCCAAACTTTGTGATACTGCGACCCACATAAGAAAAAAACAGAAAATTAAGAGGCCCCCACAATTGATTTTGAATAAATTATAATTTCTAAGAAAAGAACCATGCATGTTTTACAAAAAAAAAATTAGATGTTGGAATGAGGTGAAACATAATTTTTTTGAGTTTTACGACCCCAAATTAGTAAAAATCAGAATTAAGTATTGAATTTGTATTGATTAAACAGATTCTCTAGTTTTTTTTTAATATGTATATCAGAAATTAAAAACTTCACGACGCCCTTGAGATTATTACGCGACCTCCTGATGGGTCGCAACCCACAGTTTGGAAACCACTGATGTAAATCATGGCATTAAATAGAAAAAATAGCAAAATGTTCACAAATTTTGAAGTATTTCAAGGAATAATATGTTTTTTCTACTGTCGCTTTAAATCTCTCAAAAATCAAAAAAAAATATAGAAGCCTCTTATCCCTTTATTAGAACCATTAAAAAAAATTTGAACAAATCCGTCTACTGCTAAAAAAACTATCTCTATTTGCTCATATTTTCTATAAAAAATCGTATGGGAGCCCCTCTTCACTTTTGCCCTAGAGGTCTTAAATGCGATCCCACAGTATTGGACCACTGATAACTCACACATACTAAAATAGTAAAATTTAGCCAAATTCGTTTACTCGTAAAAAACTTTCTCTATATAAGTCTTATTGTTTACCCATTTTTACCAAAAAAAAATTCTATGTGAGCCCTATATCCCCTTTAACACTTTTTATTTTCTAGTTTTTCTGAATCAGAGGCCCGATTATGAAACTCGACATTATCGGCATCGAGTCGAAATTAAAATTCCGATACGCTCGAATGTAGCTATTATGACTTGTTGTTGACTATGTTTGAACAATTGGAGACCTAAAATATTGTAAAATGATACATCAACGAACAAAACATTGTCTTTATTTTGTATATTATGACTTTCATATAAAATACAAACAATTTTCATTGCATTTTCAACACCCTTGCAATCTAAAATAAAATACGAATCTATCATTACAGAAAAATTATTTCCTGAAAGAAAAAAAATCAAACAAAAAAATGTGGAACGCTTCACGATTTTGCGTGTCATCCTTGCGCAGGGGCCATGCTAATCTTCTCTGTATCGTTCCAATTTTAGTATATGTTCTGCCGAAGCAAGAACAAAGTTGGTGCTTTTTTCATTCTATATAGGCTAAACTCGATGTAAAAGCAATACAAGCGAATTATAAAGCAAATGGTAAAATTAGCGCCATCTATTTGTCGAAATGAGTACTAACAATTTAATATAAATTTTAAATATGCAACTGCTTTTACTATAAAAAAAACAGCAGGATAACATTTATAGAGGGTTGAGTTTATTATTGTTTTATTTATTTAGGATCGTGAAAATAAATATTTAAACTTAGTTTATTTCTTATTGACTGACACCGGCGCTTTAAAAAAAATTAGATATATGGGGATTTGTCTTCATTTTCTTCATCGTTGTTGTTTGCTGTTGTTACAGAGGCTAGGGGGTTCTATTATGATGGAGAAAGCTAAGCTGTGAGTTTATGTATGTATATTCAAAGAAATTGGGTTAAAATCAAATTAAGGGTTGTGGTCTTATAATATTTATTTATATATTATTTCAATTTCAGACTTGATTCATGTTTCGTGCGGAGTCCCGCAAGGGTCAGTTCTTGGTCAGCTTCTTTTTCAATCTTTATTCACCAGCCATATGATTGCCGACGATGTGTCTATTTGTGGGGCTTTGATCTAGGCTTAACTATGATTTAAATAATGTACAACTTTGGGCTACAGTTATTGGTTTGACAATAAATACGATAAGGTGCAAAAATCTTATTATTGGCAAGCAAAACATGTCTAATAATTGTTGGCCAAAACTTATTTTAAATGGAATTACTATTCGGGTTTTTGATAATTTTTTTAATTGATTTGAGAGGTATTTTCAATAGTAAACTATCTTGGACTAACTACGTAAATGGTATCTCTGGAAGTGGGTTTAAGAAAGCTGCGTAAAATAAGTCTTATTCCACCTTAAGAAAGGAGACTTATTTTAATAAAAAATTAATTATTCCGTACTTCACATAATATGCCGATGTCGTGTTCTATTCCATGGAACAAAAATTGGCAGCTGCTTTTAATGCATATATTAGATTCGTGTTTAACATATTTTGGGTTGTCCTCTTTTTAAGTACTACGAATTTAAAATGTGTTTATTTTTCTACAAGTTGGTAATTCTACGTCGAACTAATTATCTTTATAATAAAATTCATCCACTTTCATCAAGCAGAACTTTTAAAATTATTTAACCAAGACAAAACTCACTGTTAAGAAAAAGAGTTTTCTTCGTTCGTGGTGCCAACCTTTGGCATTCTTTGCCGGTAACCTTTAGGCAATTTGGGTCCGTGGGTTTAGATTCAGGAATTCGAATTTAAAAAATATATTTTATTAGAATTTTAATTTTGAATTTGATATTATTTGGATATCAATAGTTCCTTCAATTCAATAAATTAATTTTAGGATGGTTTATATAATCTTTCCAGTCTAGCGTAGACAAAAAAGATTTCCCGCGATAGGTCTCCACACCCCAAAAAATGATAACAGAAAATTTCAGTAGTGACATCTTTGGTATGTTAAACCAAAAAAATAATTTTGTGTAGAAAATTCAATGTTTGAACAAGGAAATTTATTCATTTTGGACATACGTAAGGCATTGTCCTATGTCGTCATTGAAATATAATTGTTTTGCTCAATTAGAACTACTACATATATAAAGCATAAAATCATAAAAAAAAACAAATCTTACCTTGTACAAAACAATTACAAAAAAATATTTTACAAAAAACGACTTTACACTTTTTCGAATTTACAAAAACCGACCGATCCTGAAAATATAGAGAAAACAAAACAACATTGTAAATCAATTTTCTATATAGTTTTTCTTTTTCAATATAATATAAATATTCGATAATGCGATTCTTACCTGTCAGTTGGATAGATTATTTAGACACTTTTATAATAAACATATAATAATATATTAGTTAGTAACGAAAACATTTTTGTTTTTAATAATATTGCTGCTGGGGGCCAGAAAAATATACAACTATATACCGATTTTTCGCGAATTTTTTTCGCCCATCTTGTTGTCAAATTGCCGGGATAATGTGAGTTAATTTTTTTTAATTGTTAGTTAAGTTTTTTTTAGAAATTATTTATCGAGATGAACACATCTTAGATGCCCATTATGACAGACGTTGTGGTTGGCTTAATTAAAGCTGGCGAACAGGCTTGTCGCACGGACATTTCCCACGTGTCCAACAGATGCGACAGGGAAAACTGTTTCGGTAACTTTGAGATGCGTGCAACCAGTGCACATTGCACGGATATTAGAAATGGTGTTGCATTATATTCCTGTTCAATTAGCTTACAACTGGGAGCGGTAGATGGGTAATCATCTGGAAAAGAGGGAAATTATTAAATTGTTATAGAAAGTTATCGTAATATGTACCCGGTATAACAACACTAACTGGCGGTACGCATGGTAAATACTTATCGTCTAAGCAACAAACTAATTTTATTATTCTAGTTCCGATTTGCGACGATGGATCCAATGATACTTTGAACTTCTGATCTAAACGAGCTATTTCGCCTTGTAAAATGTGTGGAATTTCGAGTGTGGTCGAGGAGACAACCGGCGTCATATCATCGGCGCTGGACATTTTCTGTTGCTTGCTAGGCGGAGGAAGATTTCTGTAAAAGAGAAAATTAAAACTTTTCTTCATTGAAATCAGGTCATTCTTACTTAATATCTGGACCAAAAAGTGCCTCCAAACATGGTCGAAATGTTCGCTGCAGTGTGTGATTACCTATGGGACTTTGAAGATTTGCATTAACTGCTTCTAAGAGCGGATTGTTTATCTGGTGTTCTTTTAGATTGCCGAATTGTGCGCCGCCCGATGACGGTGCAAACAGATACGTCTTAAAATCCATTTTTTCCAATGCAATCTCACACTTTAGCAACGTGTCCAACGGTATTCGTTTGTTTGGATTACACAATATCTCCAACAGTTTGTTCATTTTTAATAGTTTTTCATCTGCAAAGGGAAAAATTTGATTATATTTTATCGCCGACAATTCACAGAAACGTCAATTTCCCGAAAATACAATTCCTCGAACATAATTTTGATAATTTTATTAAAAACTTATTTTATTATTTCCCAAATTTAAAAAATTTAAAAAATTATATTTTAAAATGTTCACCGATTACGATTTTGATGGTAAAAATATATTTATTCAAAATGGCGGATCAGTGACTTCAAAAACCTCGTAGTAAAAGTTTTCACCTAAGTCAAGCAAGTTTTTTGCATTTTCGTCCACCATATTGAATCTGTCATTTTGAATAAATAAGTTTTTACCATCAGATTCATAAATCAGTGACCTCGAAAGACGAAAACTCCGAAATACAAGTTTTCGTAAAAGATCAATTAATTGTATGCATTTCTCTCCGCCATTTGGAATTTAATAATTTTATTATTAGATTCGTAATCGGCGACCTCGAAAACCCCCGTTTTCTGATTTTTATCTAAATAAAGTAAATTTTGAATTTAAATCCGCCGTATTGGATTCTCCATTTTGAATTTAAAAATTGTATCATCAGATTCGTAATCAGCGATCTCAAAAACCCCCGTTCGCCGATTTTCATCTAATTAAAGTAAATTTTGAATTTTAATCCGCCATATTGGATCAGCCATTTTAATTAACTTTTTTTTACATGAAATATTTTTTTTTCCTAACACGCCCCTAATTTTAAGACCATTCATAATTTAAAAAAAAATTGAATTTGAATTTTGGGAAATTGTCAGAATTTAAAAGAAATTGTTTCTCATACTTGAATCTTTGCCATCATTTCCGATGCGCGCAACCATTCGTTTGAGTGGTTCAATGTATTTGGTTAGTTGTCGGTATTTTTCGCGATACTGTTGTTCTTCGTGTGGATTTAACGGACTGGGTACGGCCTGCGCTTGACCAGGCGTATTGATCGATGAACTTGGCGATGGAGCCATAACTAGAAGATTAATATTTTTAAATAAAACAAGATTTGAACAAAAATTATTATACAAACCACTGTTTCGTTGCTGCGACATAATATTTGGCATTTGTGGTGATGGTACAAGTGCCGGACTTGGTACCATACCTTGACCCTGATACGATTGGCCAGCGCCAACGCCGCCGGCGCCACCACCAACTCCGCCCATATTGGCGGGAGATTGTGCCGACGGACTTGGACTTTTCGGTAAGTATTGATTTCGAACTAAAAAAAAAATTAAAGAAAATTGGTAAAAATAAAATTCAAACTATTTCCACCATTTACCTTGATACATCGACGGATTGTTCATCATCATGTCTTGTTTGCGGCCCATATGTTGTTGAATGTTTAACATTTGACTTAAATTCATTTGTCCTGTTAGAACAAATTATTAAAAGATTTTAAAATTACTAAAAAACATTCAATCAAACCTGCACCACCCATTGGATTTTGTCCCACCATATTTGGTTGATTTATCGGCATTTGCGAATTAATAACATTTTGTCCCATTTGTTGCTGTTGCTGCTGCTGCTGTTGCTGAGGACCCATATTACCGGCCACAACATTTGGATTCATTTGTTGAGGCATTCCATTCGGATTCATTTGTCCCATTTGTTGTCCAACCATTCCGCCGCCAACAACTCCCTGATTGGCCATACCACCGGGTCCAACATTTATGCGACCGCCCAAAATTTGTGACATTTGATTTTGATTCATTTGTTGCGCGTTCAGGCCGACCTTCAAATTATTCTTTAATATTTAAAATAACTTTCAATAGAAAAAACCATTTTACATTCATTTGATTTTGTCCCATGCCCGGATTTATTGAAATCATTTGCTGATTGGGTACATTCATGTTGCCGCCCATTGGCATTTGACCGCCCATTTGATTCATTTGTTGTTGTGCTTGTTGCTGGCCCATCGGACCCATTCCCATTTGCATATTATTGTTGACCATTCCACCGGCCGCCATATTGCCCTGTTGCTGCTGCTGTTGCATATTATTTGGCAAAGGTTGAATATACTTTCCATGTGGATCGGTGTGTAAACGTTGCATTGGTTGTTGTTGTTGCTGTTGTTGGCCAGGTCGTGACTATATAAAAAAAACAATCAAAATAAAAAAACTTATCGCACAATAATTACTATTTAATTGCATAATTACGATGATAAGTATTTATTCATACAAAATTATTAGAGCTTTTTTTACAACACACTCCACTTCATGTCAAGCATACACAGCTTAATTGCAAATGAAATAATTATGAATGCAGAGCTACTAATGGTGATATTACGAAAATCGGAATAGTTACGCAAATTCGTTATCTGAATTTTATACGAAATCACATAACACCACATTTTGATTTCCAAGAAATTCAGACAAATAAAATTGTGATTTCTACGAAACTTTAGTGCAACAACATTAGAGATGTTTAAATAAAATAATAATTTTAAAATGTTTACGATTGTTTAAGAAAAAGTTTCAGAGTTTTGAACCCTCGTTACATATTATGTTCTTCACATCAATACGAGGGGGTACTCACATGTGGAAGTCCTAGGACAACCTTTATGGAAGTCATTGAAATCATATGGAAGTCATGGAAGGCATGGAAGTCAGTGGGACAAATATTTTTCAAGTGATTACACCCTCGCATCAATAACGAAACAAACAATTTAAAGCTAAAATCACAATCGATTAGAGTCGGACTTTTAAAGAGGAGAGTAAGTAAAATGTTATTGATTGTAAAAATATTTGCCCCACTGACTTCCACATGACTTCCATAGAGGTATTGTCCCAGGACTTCCACATGTGAGTACCCCTTCGGCACGACCAGTAACAAAATGTATTTAAAATAAGTTATCAAACTGATAACGATGAGTGTCTGATTTTTTTTTATTTTTAATACAAAAACAACAACAAATTTTGCATACGACCCACATCAATCATCAGAAGAACTTCTTTCAGACTCTAGTTTGATGTATCTAGTGCTATCTGATAGTTAATTCACAATCGATTCCACATACAGGTCTTTGTAACATTGGATCATATTATTTACAGCACGTGATACGGCTGAGCTACGCCCTCTGTTGGGATCGTGATCGGTAAGAATCTGTAATCCAACTTGAATATGTGTTAGCGCATCGGACAATTGCATTGTTGATAAATTAGTCGCGTTTGCCTTCACATTTGACAAAGAATGCTGAAAGAATTTTTATTTTTTTACAAAATTTTTATCCGTTGGGGTTTTTTAAAATAATTTCCATGATTTGCGTGATCTTTTAATTTTTTGTGAGATTTGATAAATGATTTTCTAAACTGAATTGAAAGGTTGTGTCCAGATTTCTGATAGCCATGATATCTGGAATCGGGGTTTCCCCCTTTTTTTGAACACCTTTTAAGTAGTCTTCTTAAAATACTTATTAAAGCTTTGAACAAAATGGGTCAAATTTGTGCTCAAAATTATCACTTCTTGAGCAAAAATTTGTCTAAAAAACGTTTGACTTATTGTCTACAATGAAATATTTGTCGCTACCACAAAACACGTACATGAATTAACGATTGTAAAACATTGGTATTGTTGCCCGGTTGACCCACAACACCCGGACCCACCATACCGGCGTTCATAGGATTCATTTGACCCCCACCACCCAACGACATCATCTGCTGTGGCATCGGACGACTTCCTTGACTCGCTAAATTCTGTAATGCATTTATGGGATCTTGCATTCCACCCGAATTATTGCCAGAACCACCAGCATTATTTACATCAGAGTTTGGTTGCTGTTGCTGCTGCTGTTGTTGTTGTTGTTGTTTATTTTTGGAATCTAAAAATCGGCTAATTTAAAACTGAATTAAAGAAAACTATTTTATTAAAATTACCTCGAACATGAATAATTAATTTGGCCACAAATCCCAAATATTCTTCTTTGCTCCTGGCCTTCATGAAAACGTGATTTTCCATTTCGGTACCATTGCGCGTAGGCGTTAAACTGGAAGCGGCAATCGCATCATTGCTAAAAATAATAAATCGCAGACAATATTCGATTTAGTGGTCAAGTGATAACAAATTTCGAGACAAAGAACTGAAAACATAACCTAAATTTTTCTTAGACAAACAATTTCGTTTTTATCGTATCCAAATTTATTTTCTTGGTAATAAAAATTACAAGAAATCGACATGGTTTTTTTAAATAAGAAATCTTGGTAATATTATCATCCGCAAAGTGTTTTCCCAGAAATTATAGAAAACACTTGTAATATTATTTCGGCTAGCCGCAAACTTTCGCTCGTCAGCGCGATACTTACATTTTTACCACAATACTTTGACGAAAAAATGCACTTTGCCAATCTTCTGCCATTGTTTTCTATATTTATTGTCTATTTGTCTAGATAGGAATTTCACTAATCACTAAATTAACGCAGATTTTTCGGAAATTTAAAGAGAATTATCACAAACATTTACTATTAGTAGAAAACAGCGTACCCACAGCGGACATATTTGACTTTTGTGAATTTCGCGTACGTAATCAGATTGCCGCCAAAGAATTTCGAACGTCATACAGGTTTTACAAAACATTTCACAAAGTGAATTGGAAATCGGCCTGGTCGAAAATGGTGAAAAATTTAATAAAAGATTTGACGATACAGCAAAACAATTCCTTTTTAATAAGATTAGTTTAAAAATACTCACTAAAGCGCTATCTCCAATGGAAAAAAACATAGACGTACATAGCCGTACGTTTGCGTGCGTAGAGCTGCATATTAGAAGTTAAACATATAGCAAACATATGTTACTGTCCACAATGATGCGTATGGATATGTACGGCTATGTTTTTTTCAACTTCTATGCAGAGCTATGTTTTTGTAGGTTATGTGATGTTTATATATATTTTTTTA
>JANSTW010021340.1:0-15541 GCA_027564275.1 Diadocidia ferruginosa | reverse complement strand
ATCAAGATATCATCGTGTCCTTTACTCCAAAGCGAGGGAGCGTAGGAACCATGTTACCCTTTTTTTCTATCTGATACCATGGTTTTCATTGACGACTATATCTTTGACAATGACTATATCAAAGGTGGAGTGTTGTCAGCAACTGGCACTAGCCATATTTGTTGGTATCATATAGGCGGTCCAACGGCATTAAGTGACTTCCGAACCACAGCGATTGCTTTTTTTTTGAAAAACACCTGTGAATGAAAGCTAATAGTCCAGATTGTACAAATTGTTTGACCCTACCGAGTCTCGAACCCACAACCTCTTGAACACAAAGCCGTGACGCTACTCACTACTCAATGCTGACTAAAAATATATCATCAAGATATGGAAATGTTTTATTGATTTCGGTTTTAGTAAATTGGAGTATTTAATAAAATTTAGATTTTAATTATTTTTTATTCAGAATTTGTTCCATTTTTTAATAAGCTATAATTTTTTTTTACCATTTAAGACAAATTATAGTCTGGATCAATAACTTAAAAAACAAAAACAAAAAAAAATTAAAGCTTATTTAAAAAAATATATGGATAAAAAATAGTGAAAAAAGAGCGGGTTGGTTGATAATTCAAATTTGAAAGCATTCAGCGGAAACAGCAATTTATAAAACCCCTGCAGTCAAGAGGTGCCTTTAAATTTAAAATTAAAGTCTATGTGAGTTACTATTTTCTTGTAGGGCTATATTGGAGTGGGACAGCTGTTCTAATTTCTAGCAGTTTTTTTTATCATTTGTCAACTGTTATAATATTAAATATTTTTATCTCGCGAAATATAAACAAAGTGTAAAATTAATAAATTAAACGAATAAATTTAATAAAATACTAAAAAGTAGGTAAATGTTTTCGACAATCTTAGTGATAAAAGAAAAATGAGCGTTCCACAAATAAAATACGAACTTCTGAAGAAAGAAACAAGTTCCAGGTATGTAACAATACAAGGTTGAAAATTTAACAAAAAAAAATCAATTTAATTTAATTTAGCTAATTAGCTGGCAATGTGATAAGCGATTTTGTTTAATTATATTATCTTGGTATATAGTTACGCCTATATCTACTCAAAATATTTTGCGTATCCTTTGTTTGATATTTTAATAAATTGCATTTGACCACAGCAAAAATACCTAATTTCTATTTTAGGAAAATTGAGAATTATCTATAGGTACTATAGCTTTAATTCTGGGTATCCGTAAACTAGATTAAAACGCGTTAAGAGTTAAGACTGACCAAATATTTATATCTTGGTTTTCCATTGTACTTTTGGTCCTCGGTTCACGCCCTTCAAAAATTATTAATTTTACCAGTAAATAATTCCATTCGAAATTTTTTGTCACTACAACTTAATGTATTGGACAAAACCCCTTTTTATTACTATTTATTCTTATAAAGTCGTTCCTCATACACTTTAAAATCTGCTCAGCACTGCTCATCAAAAAATAAGACAATTAGTAACGACGAGTTGCTGACAATACCCTTGGTTGGTAAGTTGGTTAGAGTGGTAAGCCAGGATCAAACCAAGAGCTTGGCTTCAATTAGCATAGACTGCCGTTTTGATACAACACATTAGATAACCTTTGTTTAATTGATTAAGCCGCTCAAAGCCACTTTGTGAAATTAAGGAACCCCAGTAGCTCCTTAATATCTTTGCCGGCGAGTTGATCAAGGTCAGTAAATGCATACTTTCCCAGAAATAAATATCTTGATCTACCCAAAGCTGGGCAATCACAGAGAAAATGCTCGATTGTCTCCGGTTCGTTATCTTCACAGCAACTGCGACAGATCACATTGTGAGGGATACCTAATCTGGATGCGTGAACTCCGATAGCCCAATGGCCAGAAATTACCGCTACCAGTCTGGAGATGTCCACACGAGACAACTCCACAAGGGAATCCGTTCTTTTTTTGTTGTAAGATGGCCAGGTCTTCCTGGCCCTACGACATGACATGGAGTTTTTCCATCTCAAGTCAGCAATACGCATGAAGTGCGTTTGAATGTTTTTCTTAATAAGATTTAAGGATGGATGCACTTCCCAAGCTTGGTTAGCATCCAGAGTAGAGCCAAGTCTAGCCAGAACGTCAGCTCGCTCGTTGCCAGCAATGTTGCTATGTCCTGGAACCCAAACAAGAGTGATGTCGTACTGACTCCCAATGATTGACAGTTCGTCATAGCATTGCTTAACAAGTTTAGAAGTGATAGTAGACGAGTTTAGAGCCAAGATAGCAGCTTGGCTATCCACGACAAGCGCCACACTCTGCCTTGGAGTATTATTAGCTCCCAGCCGCCTACAGGCCAACAAAATGGCAAGTACTTCCGCTTGAAAGACACTCGCCAGATTTGGAAGTCTAACTGATTCTGATATATTAAGATTTTCACAGTAGATTCCGGAACCAACACCACAGTCCATTTTGGACCCATCGGTATAGACCACTGTGTCAAAGCTCTTCAGTGTGTCGCCCATTGCCCACTGTTCTCTGGTTGGGAACTTTGTATTAAATTTGTTGTCTAGATATAATCTAGGAACTAGATAGTCTTGGGATCGACACCGTTCCAACTAAAGAAAGTATTTTGCTGTGGCCGTAGAAGCTATTTGCCCAATACCAAGATTCTCTTAATCTGATGGCACTGCAGCTAGCCCCACTTTTAATATGTATATCAGGTGAAAGAAGGTGCGCAATTACATTCAATGCCTCCGAGGGCGTAGATCTCAAGGCTCCAGTTGCACTGCGCTGTACCCTTCCTAATTTGATACGGTTATATCCTTTTTCCACAGCTGGCCACCATACTAGTGACCCATATGATAAAATAGGTCTTACAATGACCGTTTAGATCCACAGGATCATTTTAGGCCGAAGTTCCCATGTTTTTTTCCGAAAGTCTTCTTAAAATATTGTAAGTTCTTATGATAATAATCCTATCAGTGTTTAACATATTTAATTTAAAAACTCTAAAAGACTATACACAAATTGCACAGTGCGCATACCATCGAAAAATTCACTTGACACTACATAAAATTTTAAAATCATGATTTCAAATACGTTTTTCTTTAAATCTGTGCTAAACAATTTTACAGATAAATATCATTCAATAATTCCGTCGGGCCATCATTGAAGTCGTTATATAATCCTTCTTTTTTTAAAAAAAGCTCAAATAAAAAAGCACAGTTAATCGTATGTCCATTTGCCAGAATCAAGATTATTTCTTCATGTATAGCTTGAACTATATAGCTGTTTATTATATTTGTGCCAATAATTATTTTGCTCAATCTGTCAATTTTCGTAACATAGAGTCCTATATATAGTTTAATATATACAGTTTAACATTTTCCGCACCACGATTTTTTTCCAACCACCATATATACGTTTATATTTAATTAACATTGTGATGTGTTTTTATCAAATTACCCAAACTATATATGTATACTGCAATTAAGTTTATATATAGTTCTGTGTGTGTCGCAAACAAATTATTCATCAACCAGCATTTATATATAGCTGAGCAACAACAAACTATATATTTAAAAAACCCAAAAAGCTATTTGTATAACTTTCCCAAATTTAGCAAACAAAAATTGAAGCGATTTTTATACATTTATATAAAAAAAACTTTCACTGTTGGGAAATAGAAAAAAGAATGATTTTTATATTTCTAACTATAACTTGTGTACCATATTCATTAAAATTTACAAATGACTCCATAATATATAACAAGACAATATATAAACGAATGGAATATATGCAAACTGACACAAATATAAAATGGCAAAATAACAAAATATAAAAAATTTAAATTTAGAACATTGTATCTAACTATATACAGTAGAATTTTGTTGGTTTTTCATAATATGTAACACAATAATATTGTATGAAATATATAGTTAAACCATCCAATATACAAGCTTTTGCCCCTTTTTCTGCACTAATGAATTCATCTGCAATATAGCAGCAATTTCCACTTTATTTTATACGAGTTTTAATAGTTTCAACTCAACTTACAAACTATATACAAAACGTATATATTTGTATAATGCCATCAACATTGTTATAATATACATGTGAATAAACGAGAGCTTTTTATATATTGCCAGACATAAAATAGTGGATGAAAACTCTATTATATAACACCATCAGAACAAAAACAAAACCGAGTTAAACAAAACTCCACTTTTATAGTTGTTTTTGTTGTGCATATATACAGTTTATATAGCTTAAGTTTTATAACAAAACAACATTTTATATACTTTGTCCGCCATTTATATATAAAATATACTAACTAGTTTTGAATATAAATTGGAATTATTTTCCATGGGAATCGGGTAGAATTTTATATAATTGTCTGTTTTATGAATTGTTTTTTAGCTTTGTTTTTGAATCCTATATATGCAGATTATTTATATTGTGTCATGCCAAAGCTCACAAGACTCGTAAGTCTGTTTTTATCAAGCAATTTAATGCATTTTCGCCCGCCATATTGGATATACCATTTTGAATAAATACATTTTAACATCAGATTCGGAACATAAGATTTGGAAGGTAGCAAAAATTATTCCCGTCCGCACAAAAAGAGCAAAACTTCTGACTTAAAAGATTTTCGACCAATTAGTTTGTTGCCCTCTTTATTCAAAGTCTTTGAAATCATATTGAATAATCTTTTCAATAATTTTCAATCTGGTTTTCGTACTGGTCACAGTAAAACATCTGCACTTATGAATATTTCGGAAGATATACTTAGAGGTTTTCATAATTAGAAGTACTAGAATTTAACAGAGTCGCGTCAATACGCGATTTCGTGAAAATAATTGAGACAAATAAGCCCCAGAATTTTGTACAGAAAACAACAACAATTGAGTTGAATTATATGAAAATAAGCCCCAACTAGTACTTCTTTTTTTACTATGAAAATGATTTATTGACGCGACTCATTATTCTAGTACTTCTATTCACAATAAGCAATCGACTATTTTACTGCTTCTCGATCTATCTAAAGCCTTTGATTCGGTAAATCACGCTCTACTCTGCAAAAAATCATCTAGACTTTTTAATTTCAACACTTCCTCTGTCTCTCTTATTTGGACTTATTTGTGTGATCGTTTCCAAGCTGTGACCATAAATAACGCTTTCTCGGACTTTTTGCTTGTTTCAGCTGGCTTTCCGCAAGAGTCTGTCTTGGGGCCGTTGCGGTTCCTTCTATTCATCAATTATTTACCATCTTATATTCATTCTTGCAAATATCATATCTTCGCGAACGATGTTCAATTGTACTATTCTTGTGACCACAACCTCCTTTACAATGCTGTCTCAGTCGTTAACAATGATGCTGAAGAAATAATTAACTGGACTATTCGCAATAATCTCAGTCTTAATGCATCTGCTTTAAAGTGTGTAGTGCCACAAATTAAAATCGCTGATACCATTGTTTCTTATTCCGAAAATGTTACGAATCTGGGCTTCGTTATGAATTCTAAACTGTCTTGGACGGATCATGCTAAAATCATTTCCTCTACAATTTCTTGTATAGACTGCGGAGTCTGTGGCAACATTCAAACCTCATCCCGGTTAGCTCGAGACTCATTTTAGTTAAATCACTGCTAATTCCTCTTTTTACGTATTGTGATGTTGTTTTCTCTGCAGGACTTGACTCTATATGTGTAAAGCTGTCCTGGATAAAGCTTTTAACGCTTGTATTTCAAGTCATTTTATGAATATCTACCCACCATTTTGAGTTTTAGTCCACCATATTCCCAAAAATATTATATAGCTAATGATATCCACTACATACTAGCTTTAAAATATTTACTTTTTTCGATCGTGAGTGTCAACAAATTTACAAATTCACTTTTCGTTGATCGATTAGCCAGTTCCTATTTTTTTTTAAATACTAGCTTTACATTTATGTCGCAACAACATTTTTGTTTGTATGCTGTTTTTCCCTAAACATGCACCATACATATTTATTTTCAAAAAAGGTCCTAACAGTTTCAAAAAATACAGATTTCTACGAAAATTTTAAAACCAAACCTTTTTATGTTAAAAACTGAGATGGACTGAGAATCGTCGATGTGTATTTTTTTTATTTTACTATTTGATTTGATTTTATTTATTAATTTATTAATTCTCATATTAATTTGTTATTTGAATTACAAATTATACAACATGACCGCCATGTTGTTTTACTGTTAGATTTGAGCCGCGATTATGAATTGTTTGTAACTATCACTGTAAAACGGTTAATTTTTATTTACCGTTATTAACTGTAAAATACTACATTACTCTGTTTCTTGTCTTGACAGCATTTTACCACTCATTTCTGCTCCTATACATCCCATCATCAGTATGGCTGAGAAGCTTCATAAAAGAAGTTCAAACAAACAAATCAAACAAATCGAAATTTACTCTTCAATTATTATATACATTGATTTGCGAATTTTAAATAAAAACAAAGTTTTCTAGGAAAATTTACATCATTACATCATAGTAATTTTTTTCTCATAAACAGACTTACGAGTTTTGTGACTTTTCATGAATGTAATATGTAATAATTATAACTGCATGTACAATGTACATATGTATATGTGTGAAAAAACATCTGAAAATGGGTTGAAAATTAAAATGTCAAATGCAAATTTTCGGAAAATATAAAAATAAATGGTTTTATATCACATATATAATATGGATATTTCAAATAACAAATCTAGTATTTTTGCTGAAAAAATGTGCGGATGTGCAAAACACATGTTTTTTTTGTCCATATTTACTTTTTTAAAAAGGACGTCAGTAAACAAGATTAAGTTATATAGAGACTGTATGTTGGCCGGATTAATTAAAAAAAAATCACAATCTGTATTGTTGCACAAATTTATAGTTAAAACTTTTAACAGTTTTTGATTATTTGGTATTTTATTCAACTTATTTCATTTTATTTCTAAGCGTTTATGTAAAAAATAAATCAATTTTCCCAAATGCTAAATATATTTAAAAATTATTTTGGGTGAGTTACGATTTCATGAGCAAAATGTATACAAAATACAAATTGCTTTTTAAAAAACTTTTCTTTTGTAAATACAAACAGAGTGGTTCATGGGTATATTTCTAATAATTATGAAATAATAATCATTATTAATGAACAAAAATCGCTCTATGTTGTTCGATTATTCGCAGTCTTACTGATTTAAAGCAGATTTTTAAATTTTGTTTGCATTTCCTACTTTACTCCTTACAATTTTTGCGCACCCATGAATCAGGGGCGATGCTATTGGACTAATATAGAATCTAAGTCCCGAATTAAAATTCTCAAATATTATTTAAAACAATAGTGATGTTTAGAATATTGTGGCTAGTATAAATCCAGGTGAATACAACTATATATTTTTATATTAATTATAGGTATTCGGATGAATATGAAAGCACGTGGTCTTAAACTTTTAAGCTTTTAACACCTTAATAAAAACCATATCTATAGGTCACGACAATCACAATAGTGATAATATTTTTATAATATATAAATTAAAAATTTATTTGATAAGAGATCTGCCTTTTTTATGCAAAAGCTCACAATTCTCCACAAACCGCCTAAAGTTATGTATAGTGAACGAAAAAAAAATTCTTTGCAAAGCTGGTGGCGTTTTATTTTATATAAATAATGTGCTGTTTAAATTTTAAACAGCTTTGGGAATACTACTATATATATACTACTTACTATAAGACTTCTTTCCTTTTTAATTTTAATTTGTCGCTTTTATATGTGTAAAGAGTTAGTCTCTTATAATGTCGAATATAAGCAAAATTATTGATATTTTTTATTTAGGATTATTTTAAACTTTTAAATTATTAATAAAAAAACTAATTTTAATTTTTCTCTTTATTTTCAGGTAAGTCAACTATTTTTTTTAAATAAATGCAACTTTTTCGATAGTAATTACACGTAAGTATTAATATTCATTAAAATTATTTTTCTCTTAAAAAGAGATAAAAATTTAAGTCTTTTTCTAAAAATATTTTACTGCAAATTGTTCTGAAATTGAATTAGTCACATAAACCGCAACAACACACTATTTTTGTTGTTGCAGAAATCCCGCATTTGAGTTTCTTAATTATTTTCTTATTATATGCTCACTTAAATAATGCTTGCAAGCAAATAAACAAAAGAATAAATCTCAAATGTAAAATGCAATAATAACCCATTTATTATTATTTATGCTTCATTAAAACCCCATTTAGTTTCGTTACATCATAAAATTATAAGCTGCGTGAAGTAATATATAACATAACAACCAATCTTCATGGACATTAAAGGTGATTTAATTTAAGAAAATAACAAAATTAAAATAAAGTCAAGTAGCAAGCTACCGCAATATATGCGACTTAAAGAATAAAGTAAAAAAAACTAAAAACTTAATATTAAAATTGTTATTTAAATGGTTGTAAAACATTTTTTTATGAAATAAAATGTAAGTGTATACGCTTGTATTTTATCAAAAATATTCGTTTGCACGGGGACACAATCGCAAGTGAAAAAACGTATGAATAAATTACGGCATACAACAACAAAATAATCGTCAATTAAAAATTAAATTACCATAAATTTTCACTAAATAACTTGAATAATTTAGCTCTCACATATTATTATAATCAATAACCGAAAAGAATATTGTTGTTGTTTTTGTTGTTGTTGTGTTTATCGATGTTTATATTTATTTAATAATAAACAAACACCACGTGCTATAAATATTTGTGTAAAAAAAATATGATAATGTGCAACATGAAAGTGTGCCCCGATTAATAAGCCGATAATAATTTACTTAGTTCAGTCAAACTGTAGTTATATAAATATGGTCAGCATGGTGCAGTGGTTAGCGTCATTGCTCTGCGTTAAAGAGGTTGTGGGTTGGAGGCTCGGTATGACTGATTTACAGCTGGGCTATTACTTTTCATTCGCAGGTTTTTTGTCACTTATAGCCCATTGTCCGCCTATATATGATACAAACTGATATGCAGGATTCCTAATATAGTGTGACAACACTCCACCTTTTATAGTTAGTAAACTGAAACTAATAGTTTGTCAACCCCCACTATTATATAGCAAATTAAGAACATAACCTAAAAAATGACTTTTCATGGTGACATCCCCACAAGACAGGATATTCTATGGATACGCTATAGAGTGTATCCAACAGCGTATCTGGATACACTGTTTAATATCTCGTTTTACATAGGGCTTGGCGTTTTTTCTCGTACGTTGGATACGCTATTTTTTATTTTTCCCATTAAATTAATTAAATTAAATTTCGTAAATTGTAGCAGCGCGTTGCCTGACCATCTATATAATATATAAAATAGATAAAGTGTCATTTTATAGAGAAAAATTGAACAATTTCTACTTTATTTTCCCCTTGAAAAAACAGAATGTCCGTATGTCTGGTCGGGATATAGCAAATGTAAATTACATAACCTTAAAAATAAGAAAATTGTGCGTCACTTTGATAGTTTTGGTTGACTTTGGTAAAATTAAATTTTTATATGATGCGACTCACAATTTTCTAAATTTGTTGGTTATGTAATTTTCTATTTTCTATAAAACGCGATAAAATAAAATTATGCGCATGCGCAAAAGCAAGTATTTTTTTCTTGTTCATCGTCAATACTTGGATTTTTTGTATGTAATTAAAATTCATATTTTATTTATACATGTTAATTTACTATAAACTTTATATATTGTGAATCTTATCTCCAAAATATGGGTTAACCAGCGATGTTCAAGTTAGTTTCTGTTATCTATATCAACTTCATCAGCGATCGGACTAACTCTGTACAACACCACACTTCTGAGATTTTCGATTTTTCTATATGTTTAGATTGTTTGCCAAAGCTTTGCAAGGGAATCATAAGTGTTTATGTTAATTTTCAGCAGAATGGTGCTAAAGAGTCGTTATCTATATATTTCAAATTTTATTGAATATTCAGTTACTATCGAATATATATGACCGGTTTTTCGTTAATGACAAAAACGACATTTTTATTTGTATACTAGATTTTTGTATGTAATTATCAGTATATAATATTTTATTAGCTGACCTCTTTCTCATTTCTTTTTTTTTGCAGAAACAAATTGTTGGCCGTAACTCAGTAGTGATAACGCTGCATATAATATAACTTAAAAATAATTCTTAGAAGGTAAATACCTATATTATTTAAAAAAATACATACAATTTGTTTTTAGAAATGTTCAGGCACAGGTAATTCTTTTCGGGGAATTGTCATTTCGGATAATTTACTTTTCAGGGAATAGGATTGTACAGAA
This sequence comes from Diadocidia ferruginosa, assembly GCA_027564275.1. NCBI lineage: Eukaryota > Metazoa > Arthropoda > Insecta > Diptera > Diadocidiidae > Diadocidia > Diadocidia ferruginosa. The sequence goes on along the minus strand of JANSTW010021340.1, from coordinate 5,209 downwards.
AAAAACAAATATTCCTATTTTTCCTATTTTATATGTTAGAAAACTCAAAAAGAAGCAAAGCCTTCAAGTTTATGACTTTTTATTTTACCGGCCTGAATTTTAATTATATACATTTTAGGAATTTAAATTTTTGAAAATTTTATGCCGTTTTGGATCAATCTACTATGACCAACGTAATTCGCCAATGCACATCCAGCTAGGCGGCGCTAGCTTCTTAGTGCGCGTCAGACACAAACCAATACATAGACAAACGATTTGCCTACAAATATTCACTGCCGCGTGAGTACACTAAAAAATATCCAGATGTCGCACACTTTGAGTGGCACAGGCGAATTAAGCAGCAGTATACTATGAAAGCTACACATTTTTTATATGAAGATTGTAGACACTCTAAAATAAGCGTTTAAAAAGAAAAATTGTGTATGCCATGTATGTTTATCAATTTTTTAGCTAACAGTGTAAGAAAATTGCGAATGAGAGGCGTTAGCCGCGCCCGATTGTTGTTGTTGTGGCAGCTCACGACTCATACTAAAATCAGAAATATGGAGTTTTTCTTAGTCAATGAACTTAAATTTCCGAAGGACCAAATTTTACCTGTATATTAAGCGGAAGTCAATAAAGGTATATAAAAATCAAGGTTCGTCGCCTAATGTCTTCATATATTAACAATTTTGACGTTTGTGACGAAAAAAATTTACAGAGTTTTAAATTAAAAGAATATTGTATTGTTATCGAGTTCTGATAAGTTTTCAAAAAATGAAGAAAATCGGCCGAGCAGAACAGGGTAAAAAATGTATTACCAGATTTGATACAGACAAACAAACAAGTCAACTTAATATAATTAGTGTAAAAACAAAACTTTCGCTTCTTCATTTTTTTTAAATTTTTATTTTGATTATTCTGTATAATATTAATATTATATAATATAGTTTTAGGCGATGATGATTATTAATTTTATAATACAAATCCTTAAATACCTAACTAATTAAGTTTCTAAAAAGTGTGTTGTTGTTGCTGTTGTTGTTATATTACGATAATAAATTGTTACTTTCTTTATTTAGATTAAAAATTTCATTTTATTTCTTTTTTAATTTTTAATTATATTCTTTGATTTTAAAATATTCTAATTTTATTTATCTTTTATTATGCGAAAATATAAAATTATATTGATTTTGATTTTATTTTTTAATTTGTTTATATATTTTAGATTAATTGTATAAAAATGAATGGCTTCGCGTGACAACGTTATGTGGATACTACACTATACTACGCAATACGCATAGTATATTATGGGGGTGTGGTGGTGTTGTTTGCGGTGGTGTGATTGGTATAGTAATTTTTTTAAGTAGTTTCTGTAATTATATTTTTTTAAATATTTAATTTAGTTTTTTGATTCGATTTTAGTTTTTTTGTATAAATTTTTACGAATTTAAAAATATATGACGATTAATATTTGTAATGTACATTTATCTGCCTATAATAACTTTTATTATTCCAAGTGTTGTTTAATTTGAATGTAACATTTGAGTATTTGATCTCTCAAAAGAATTAATCATTTACCTGGGAACGACACCTGAGCAACTTGTTGCGCAATTTTTTATCTTTAGCTTCTTGGTCCATGAAGTACAAAATTAAAATTGAGTTTAATATTTATTTGTATTTATCCTCAAACTTTTAGTTTTAGGTCTTTACGCTAATATTCAGCGCTAAAATTCGACTGATTTTTACAAAAATGTACTTTAAAAAAAAGGTTCGACCAGCTTTTAAAAAATCGATCGAACGTTATGCTATATATACTTGTATGTAATTAAAATGCATATTTTATTTTACACATGATAATTTCATAACTGCCGGATAATAATTATTAAATTATATATTTATGTCATTTATATTATTGTGTAAAGATCTTAAACTACATACAAGCAAATATTAAATACAATTTTTTGTTACTCGTTCTAGAGGAGCTATTAAAAAACAAGTTGCCCTGATGTAGTTCTCAGGTTAACCGTCATTTTTTTAAATATTTAAAGCGCTTTTTATTAAAATACAAAAATTCGGTTTGCGCAATTTTTCCTGTCAACAGTTTTCTCTACTAAATATCATATTTATTTTTCATTTACTTTTTATAATATTAATAATAATTATTTTGTTAGAAGGCCACAAATTTTATAAATTTTTCTGTCTTATCCTTTTTTTAGAATATTTATTATGATAAAATCTGTCTAAAATTTCTGCGCCAAAACAGTAGATTTGTCAAAAATAATTTACTTATAACAAAATCACTTTAAAGCAAAATTTATTATTTTCAAGATATATTCGAACATTACAAATGTCTACGTTTAAAAAAAAACATTTGAAACTTTGGTCAAATTATACATTTGAGAAAATTCAATTACAGACAATTTTTATCATAATAAATTCTCTGTGTTGTTTTTTTTATTAAATTTATTTCTTTTAATTATAAAAATATAGTTTTTTGCGATAATTAAAAAAAAACTATTACAAACATAACATATTACAAATAATTTTTAATAATAATAATAACAAATAGTAGTTTTAATTAAATATTTTTAAATATGAAAGGATTGAAATTTGAAATTTTTTTAGTGATATTTTATTTGTTAAATACGATCCCACGAATCTGAATATGAATAAAATATTCAAAATTATTTAATAATAAAACGAAAAAATAAACGTCTTGCCATATAAGATTTATTAAAATGAATAAAACGTTAAAAGTTGTAATTTCACAGAAAGCGAATATTTGTTTTGTTTTATCACTAAAGACCTTATTTTGAAAAATTGTTTTAATCTTACACATTCTTAAATAATAAAACCTTTGTTTTCCTATCATTAATATCTGAGTGAAAAAAAATCATTTAATTTTAGCATGTAGTATAATATGTTTTATCACTAAAGACCAAACATTTTTATTACACATTTTGATTCAAAAAAATGCTTCAATAATAAAAAAAAACAAGAAAAAATACTGCATAAAAACAAATTAATTAAAAATATAATATATTCAAATCCTTTCATACAATATACGCATATATAATTATTATATGAACTATAATTGAAAAGCAAATAAAAAATATTGTCCTTTCCATTATATTATGTAATATTATATAAATTATAAATATTTTAAAACAAACAAAAAAAATGGCGGTAGCAAAAATAGTATTTTTTTCTCTTCAATAAATTGTCCCCTTATCGTTTTTTAATTTTTGTAAAAAAAAAAATTAAACGAATTTCTTTTCAATTGTTTTTAACCTTTTTTAGCTTAAAAATAATAATTTTTTTTAATGTTTTACTAATTTAGAATAAAATAGTTACTTCTTTTTATATATAGTTTTTTTTCCTTATTCTCTAAGAATCGCCCCCCAGGAAAAAAAATGAAAAATAAAAAAATATTGACGCAAAAATAAAGTTGTCTTTTTGATGTTGTTGTTGTTGTAATGTAGAATAATATTTTCTTTTTTTTTGAATTTACATATTTTCAAATTGATCAACTCTACGCTTTGTATTTCCTTTGCGAATTTCTCGCAGTGTTTTATATTTATCGCGTCCCTGACGCACATTTTCACGATGAATTTTATCGTTAACCGTTTCTTTTGTCTCATCACGAGATTGTGCCAAATCTTGTTTAAGTGCCTGTAAGGAAATATAGAAAAGGTTTTATCATTCTTTTTGGTATGGTGTAATTTGGGAAAATTGTGTAATTTTTGAGCCTTATAATATTGCCCATATACCGCTGAAGAGTCGTAAAGGACGAATATATATATGAAAAGAACATAATCAATTTTTCTAGAATTCTAGATGATTCAAAATTTGATCGTATCAAAATCAGAAACTCGGTCAAAATTTAATTAGGCCACATACAATTTGATTATTAGATTGTTTAGAAAGTCTGATTTTACCTTTTGATTGTTTAAGTTACGCATATTATAGGCAACATGGCATCGTAGTAACTTAGAGCCAATCTACACTACAAGTTTTTCACATATGTCTTCTTATCTTTTAAAATGTTACCAAATAGTTATTGCGTTTACATTTTATCAAATTAAAATTGATTTTATCTAAACGTGTGGGCATTAAGCGTGGTGCGTTAATAATAATTTAAAATAGTCATTAGTCAGTCCCACAATCAATCAGTCTCACACTCACTCAGTCATCTTACACTTGTATCAGTCCCACACTCTGACTCCACAATATTCAGTCCTACCCCAGTCAGTTAAACAAACAGCCGGTCCTACACTCAGCCGGCCCACACTAAGTCAGTTTCACACTCAGCCGTTCCCACACTCAGTCAGTCTCACACTCAGTCATTCTCATGCTTAGTCAGACCCACACATAGTCAGTTTCACACTCAGTCAGTATCCAACTCAGTTAGTCCCACACTAGTTAATCACACACTCAGTCAGTCCCACACTGAGTCAGTCCTACACTAGTCTGAACGTGTAGTGTAGGCATTAGGCGTGGTGCGTCATATCACACGATATATTTTCTAACCCTTGCCAAAAATAATTCAAAATATAAAATAGTCAGTCGCACAATCAGTCAGTATCACACACAGTCAGTCTACACTCGTATCAGTCCCACACTCTGACTCCACATTATTCACTCCCACAAGTCAGTTAAACAATCAGCCGGCCCCACACTAAGTCAGTTCCACACTCAGCCGGTCCCACACTCCGTCAGTCCCACACTCAGTCAATCTCACACACAGTCATTCTCACACTCAGTCAGCCGCACACATAGTCAGTGCCACACTCAGCCAGTCTCGCACTCTGTCAGTCCCACAATCAGTTAGTCTCCAACTCAGTTAGTCCCACAATAGTAAATCACACTCAGTCAGTCCCACACTAGTCTGAACGTGTAATGTAGGTGTAGGCATTAAGCGCGGTGCGTCATATCACACGATATATTTTCTAACCCTTGCCAAAAATAATTTAAAATATAAAATAGTTTGTCCCACAATCAGTCAGTCTCACACTCTGTCAGTCTCACACTTACTTTTTCTCACGCTCAGTCAGCCCCACACATAGTCAGTCCCACAATCAGTCAATCACTCACTGAGTCAGTCATACACTCAAGCAGCCCACACTCCGCCAGTCCCACACATAGTCAGTCCCACACTTTTCTACCCCACACTAATCAGACAGACGCAAACAAACCTAGATGCTATCCATATTAAGAATTGATTAAG
>JANSTW010021229.1:0-15542 GCA_027564275.1 Diadocidia ferruginosa | reverse complement strand
TAAAAGAAAAAATATTTTATTGAATTGTGCATATCCTATATTTTTGAAGAAATATCAAATTCTAGTCGTTATAAAAAATTTTAATACAATAACTAACTATTATATGTATTTTATAATTATACTAAATATTGGATATAAAATTAAAAATGTATATAGGGGAGAGCGGGGATAGTCTGTACAATTTTTAAAAAAATATTTTTATAAAAAAAAAACTATTTATAAAACTTTTTATTACCCGCATATCGTTTTGGTTCACGTTTGCTATTTGTTTTTCTTTTTACATATTTCTATACCTGAAATAATTAAACCAATAACTAAACAATGTTTGTTTAATATTGCTTCTTTAACATGGATAACATTGGCAGATTTTACTGTGAATGCTTATGTAACTGACATTGTTAAATGTTAGTTTCTGAACGCAATGCTGCCAGTTTTTTCGCATATTAAACTAAATTTTAGTTTCTGAACGACGCGACGTTTCGTTTAATCAGCAATGCTTAAGAATAATAATAATAAGCATTGTTAAGGTTCGGAACGCATCCCGAAACGTGATTTAACGTAGGAACTGCTCTGTGCTATAGTTCAGAAAAATTCAGAAAAATTCATGAACTATTTCTGAAATTTTCTGAAATTGTCTAAGATTTTTTTTAAATGTAACTGTTTTTATTTTGCCGGTTATTTCAAATGTCCAACCTATTCCCACTCTTCCCTAATATTTGAATCGGATAAATATTTTTTATCGTTATTTACGTTAGAGTTTTCAACAAAATGATAAAATAATTGGTGGCTGGCGATGATAACTACCTTAGACATTATCGTTTTAATGTCTTTTGCATAATCGCACTGTCTCAATCAAACCGTGAAAAATAACAAAAAAAACTTTTTTCCTCTGAAAATACATTATATCGCAATTGAAAAAGAAAGAATAATTTATATAATTAAATTACCATAAAAAAATCTACGAATCACTTTCTTCACAATAATAAAAAAATGCATTAAAAATATTATTTTTAAGTTGTAGGTACATTTTTCTTGAATTATTTTGCATGTTTAATTTAAAGAAAAAATAAATAAAATAAAATAACCTTCTGTATGCCCGCGTGCAAATACGATGACGCCATACCCAGAGTATTACAATATGAATACATAATATATGAAAGAAGTATTATTAAATTAAAAAAAAAGACATCACACACAACAATAAGTGAAAGTAAATTAACAATAACACTTTTTTGGTTTGTTTATTTATTTTTTTTTCTTCTCGAGATTATATAATATTATTTAATAATATATTATTTGATAATATTTTGGGTTATTGTTATTTATAGATGTCATAATTTTTGTATAAATTTAATTAATATAGTGATTGATTTTACCTTCAAAATTAGTCGTCTATACGAGTTTGGAATAGTTAATATATTGATGAATATAGATTTGGTATATATGAATATTATGGAATTAATGGATTTAATGCAGCTATATGATCAACATGAACTATTTCTATACTATTGAGAAAAAAACACAATTCCAAATAACCAACTGAAAAAGTATTTTTAAATAAATATTAATAAATATAGGGTCTCCACAAAATGTGCTGATGGTAATTGAATAATTTGAAATGATACTGGTTAATAAACCCGATTTTTGGGATATAATTTCATATACAACAACACAAACCAATATAATATATGTTTAATACAAATAATTCAGATGAATTATTAGTTCATGTATGGTTGTCATTGCATATTTGAGAAAGAAAATCAACAACAACAATTTTCTTTAGTCACAAAAGAAAAAATCTAAAAGCTTATATACAAAAGCTTTTAGAATTTTTTTTTGTGTTTTTTAAGTAAATTTTGGAAAAATTATATTGTATATAATAACTAACTCAGATAATTTCAGAATATCGTTTCGTATATAATAATTTAAACAAATATTGTTTTTTATTTCGGAGGTAAAAATTTCATAAATTAATTATCAATATTGATTGCAACTAATCACAAAGTATATATGGTTTTGTTATATCATTCAAGGGTAGGCGAAGACATTTCATATATATTGATTGCGCCTTGAGACTTATTATGTGATGAAAGCTCAATTTCGATGCTATAATCAATTTATTATAAATAATTAAATATTTAAATATATTAATTTGTTAGATTTCGCGCGCTTCCCATTTAAGAATATACAACAATAATTTCTTGCTTAAAAGCTACGTGTTGTGGGTGTTTACCGATGTAACAACAAAACCAAATTATTACTGCAGATTTTTATATTCATTCATCTCGACCACTTTTACTTTTCGTATATATAATAATAAATGTATATAATATTATGTATATACATATAAAATATATATTTATTTTCTGTTAAAAATATATTTCTTGTTTTTCTTTTATTTATTTGTAATATAATACTTTCTTCTTTATTCAAATTGAGCAAAACTAAAATTGGCGCTTTAAAGTGTGTATTATGTCATTTTATTTAACTGCGAAGATGTGTGATGTAAGACCTAAATATTTTTTTGGTAAAAAATAAATAATTTATTCAATTTGCAAATATTACCAGATAAGAATACATAATTAGTTTTTTTGTTTGTTTATCAAAATATTTGATAATAAGTAGATTAGGTCACATATAATTAAAATTAGCAAGTTTATATTTAAACTAGTTTTTTTCTTTTTATAGATAACATGTATTTAAGACATATGGTCATTGTGGCCATTTTATCAGTGAGTATACTGGCCGAAGAACAACCAAAATGGGGTGGAAATTTTGAACCATCAAATCCAGACTATTTATCATTAGAATCAAGTGATCCAGTGGGTCAGGGTGGTTCAATAGCAGCAGACACGACCGAAACACAAGAAGCAAAAGTTAATAAAGTCATCGACACAATAATTCAGTCTGGTCGTCAAGGTCGTAATTTGGATGGTTTCGATGAGGTGTACAGTGATCCAAGTGTACAAGAAGCAATTCAAAAGGGTGATGACCGACAAGCCCGGAATGTTATTAAAGATAAATTATGTACACTCGGACTAATGGAATGTGACGAACAAATTGAAGGAAAGCGTCCATTTTTACCACCTGGTGAATTAATTTACTCTCAACCTCCACCTGGCTATCGTCCACAAAACGGCAATGGCGGATACGGGCCACCAAGACCAATGCCACCACCAAACAGTTCTCCGAATAACAAATATGGTCCACCACGAAAAGTTGGTTATGCATCATCACCACCAGGATATGGACCATCATCGTCATTCCAAGGACCAGTATACCATTCAAAACCACCTGGCCCAATTTATGTTGAATCAAAACCACCAGGTCCATTTTATGAAGGACCCAGTCCACCAGGACCAATTTATCAAGGATCAAGACCACAAAATCAAATATTCGAAGGTCCAAAACCACCAGGTCCAGTATACGATGGCACCAATTCGGCTCCTTACAAATTTGATGGAGTTGGTGAAAATTTCCATCGTGTCGAACATCATGAAAAATATGAAACAAATTATCAAGATCCGTCAAAGCCAACAATTGTAGTAAATGCTCAAGGTGGTGCGGCCACAACAACAGCTGGTCAATCTGCAGCCAGTTCGGTAAACATTCATCATCATTATCATCATTTGGATGGTGATGCAGGTAAAGGTCCATCTGTAATTGTTAACAATCCAGTACCACTTGTTGCCGGAAACAGTATAACCGGGTCAGAATTTTCCTCAAACGGTGTATCATCTGGCTACGAATACCAAAAGTTCAAGCAACAAGGTGAAAGTGGTTTTAATGGTGTAAACTCAGGATTTGGTTCAGTAAATGGAGTGTCGGGTAGTGGTATTTATGGAGGCACTTCCAAACCGGTTTATGAATCTGGAAATAGTTTAAATCAAGGAGGTTTTGGTTCTGTTGATATTACCACAGGCTCATTGGGTGGACCATCACAATTTGGACAATCTGGTTCAGGTGGTGGATTCAGTGGCAGTACTCAATACGGCCAATCTGTATCTGGTACATATAATTTAGCAGGAAATCAAGACAGTTTTCACAGTTCTAATCCTGGCTTTTATAAAAAAGCATTGAACACCAATTCAGGATTAAACTCGTTGTCAAGTTACACACAAGCTGGCTATAAACCACAACAATCATTTACAACAAGTCAATCTAACTTCGGTCAGTACAATACTCAACAAGGAAATAATGGACAATTTAATGCACAATCAAATGGTCAATTTAGTGGACAAAATAACGGTTTATACAGTGGAGTGGACAGCTATCAAGCATATGAATCTGGACGACAAGATAATTTCGATTGTGTTTGTGTGCCATACGATCAATGTCCAGTACAAGATGTTATCGGACGTAAGGATGATTTAATACTACCGCTTGATCCACGTAATTTAGCATCAGAAATCGAAGCACTTGAAGATGAGGCTGTTATTACCGATGGCAACGGAACAATGACTGTTGTTCGAGTTTCAAAAGGAACTGAAAATGGAACAAAATCTACTGAAGATGAACCAAAGAAAGTGGCGAAACGTGATGTTTCCGAAATCAAGAAATCGGACGATGAAATCGATAAATCTGATGGTGAAGCGGTAAGATTTTTTTTTAAATATATTTTTTCAAAGCTGAACTTTTGCACCGCTTATTAACATTTTTGTAAATATTTTTTGTTATTTCTTAAGCTTATGTGGAAACTATATATATACTTATCTTATTTAAGTCCTTTATAAAAATTATAATTTTTAACATATCCTTTTGATCAAATAATTTATAATGATCTCAATATGACTGTGAAAGTGTTAATTTTTTTATTGATCGTAAATGATCTTAAATTATTCTTAATGATCTTCAAAGATCTTTATTGATTTTTATTGATCTTTATTGATATTTAAAAAATTATTGATCTTGATTCTTAATGATATTATTATTTTTAATGATCATTAGTGGTCTTTACTGATCTTATAATAAATGAATTTTGATAATCTCAATGATCCTTATGGATCTTCAATTATATATAATGATATTTATTGATCTTAAATTATGTTTATTGATATTGAATGATACTTTATATGCTCTTTAATGATTTTTTATAATCTGTAAGTATCTTTAATGCTATTTAATGATAATTATATTATTGATCTTCAATAATCATTATTGATCAATTTTGATTAATAGTGATCTGTAGTAATTTTTATTGATCTTTAATATAATCCCTAGTGTTAAAATTTATTCTATTTGATCTTTACCGATGTAACTAACATTTAAATTTACCAATTTTTAATTATTCCTTACATTTTTTATGAAATAATTTAAAGAATATTTGCTAAGAAATATTCAACTTAACTGGCTTTAATATTTTTAATTCCATTAACCTTTTTATTAAATTAAAAATAAATATGAATTTTAACATCTAAACCGCTGCTTGCATGAAAGCTTTAATAATACTATGGTAAAAACACGGACAACAGACAATATATATACACAAATATCTGACACTTTCGTTGTCGCGCGATGAGCTTTTCGAGAATATTTAAGCTTCGCATACGTATTGTGACGATAAGAGAACATGAAACAACAATTTTGTACACCAAAAACCGCAACTTATATAGCTAGGTTTAGACTATTTACTCTAAAGTCAAAGATCTACTTTATATAATACGAAGTCGTCCTGAAGTGAATTTACGGTATGAAGATGATGAATTTAAAAGATAATAATTGGATTCGATATATAGCAAGAGCATATTTAAATTTCTTATGAATTGTAATAACGAAGATGTGCCAAATCTTTCAGTTACTCATTTCTACTTTGGCAAAATATGTAAAATATTTAAATCAGAATCAGGAAACTTCGGACGATCGATAATCCGATATATTTTCTCAAGGAAACTTCTTCACCTATATCAATTTCGTTACCAACAAATAATCTAAAAACAATAGAGATCATTAAAAAAACCAATCAAACACACTAAAACAACAAATTCAATAACTAAATTATTTAAAAAAAATTTAATGTTTTGTAATTAAAAATAAAAACTCATGCTGGTATGGTTTATGACGTGTCCTCTAACCAAGGCATATTAATATGATAAAAAAACATAACAGCACGAGCTTTTCTTCTACATAACTTTCAATATTTCTGTATATTTGGCCAATTGTTTTGTTTTTGTTTAAAAAAAAAATTGAATTATTGTTTTAGCGTTTCCTGGGATTAGGTGGCGGAGTCAACGGAATCACAGGAATTGGCGGTGTTGGAGGAGGTTTAGGTGGATTGGGTAATAAAAAGGTTGTTCCAACATTTGGAGTATCCTTTGGCTTACCCTATCCAACTAATGCTAACGGCTATGGTTATCCGCCAAATGCTATCGGAGGGGGTTCACCAGCAAATAATCCATATTTTGGATCGCTGAGTCCAAACGGCCTAAATTTGGGCTTGGTTAACGTTAATCCATTAGTTTCTTTTCAACTGTCCAAAAATGAGTATGGAGAAAAGCTTTTCCATCCTCTTGTTAATTTACATGTTACTCCAAATGCAAATATTATTCAACAAGTTGGCGCCCTTATTAAACAAAAGAAATTTGGATTTGGTGGCCAGAGTTCAGTAAACCAACATTATCATACGCATACCCATTATCCAAGTCCACCAGAAATATATCATCCTCATCATGTTCATCCACCACCATCTCATCCACATCCTTATGAGGGACAGGAATATTATCCATCTGGTCCTAATGGAGGATTTGGAGGCAATGGCGGTGGATATGGTGGAGGTTATGGTGGTGGATACGGAGGCGGCCCAAGTGGTTTTGGGGGAGGGTATGGATTCACCGGACCACAAGCAGGACCTCACGGAGGATATTATCGGGATAATAACAATAATAATATCGACTATCCTCTGACCGCCGAAGGTTCGGCGCAATCCCATAACGGTTATGCTTCTGATCAACCGAACTATTATGATAATCAGAATCAATATTTTAGCCGAAATTCTAATGTATCCAATGATCAATTACCTAATAATTATGCAAATAATTATAATAATTATAATGATAATGCCGGTGATACCATAGCCGGCAATCAAAACTCTCAATCCGTTTCATTTCCGAATAGTCGTCGTAAGCGAAGCACAACTATTCTAGCTGAAGATGATGATCAAGACGTATCCGCGAAAGATACGAAAATTATTGAAAGTAAATCAGACAATGTTGAAAAGGTAAGGTACAATTAAAATAACTGAACAATTTTACTGAAACGCTGTACTAAGAGACAAATGCATGGACTAAAAAAACAAACAAAAAACAATATAAGAAACATAAACAACTCTACTACTCTTCCAGGTTACTTAGTCTTTAAGTTATGCTTTTATTTATTTTTAAAAATTTATAATATTTATGCATGTTAATCATATGATTTAGATTAATTACTTTTAAGATTTTTTATTTCTATAATTTTATTGATGTGTGACTTCAAAAAACTACAAATATTTCCTTCATCAATCCTTCAACATTTTATTCTAAGCCGTTTTTAACTTTTACCATATAGAAAATATATAATATGTTTTCACTATATACTTTTATACATGCTTTCGTAAAATATCAAATATGATCGAATCAAATCGAAAATTGGTTCGATCAAGAAATTATTTTTTGATCGAATCAAAACCTAATCGAATCAAATTCTAATCGAAAATTTATCTGAATCAAAAACAGAAAAATTTTGATCGAATGAAAATAAAAAATATTTTGAATCGATCAAGATTTTGATTCGATCAAAAAACTTATTTGAGCTATTAACAAAATCTGATTTGATCGAAAAAAAGTTTATTTGATCGAATTAAAATATGATCGTATCAAATTTTGATCGAATCAAAATCTGATTGAATCAAAATATGATTGAATCAAAAAAAGTTTTTTTGCTCTAATCAAAATTTTGATTTTCTCAATTTTGATTCGATCAAAAACATTTTTTTATTCGATCAAATTTTGTTTGAATCAAAACCAAATTTATTTAAGCGTTGGTTGATTATTTGATTTTTAGCAAACATGCTTCTATATATACAATATTTTTCTTTATATCAACATTTTAGAATCATTTCCAACAAAATATCATAATTTTTACAAACTTCTAAAGTATCTAATTCTGACATTTTTAACAGAACAATACCAAAAGTACACTGAGCTCAATATACTATGATTAGATTATGTTTCTATCATGTAAAAAGATTTAAATATTCAATACTAGAATCACACTAAACTAAAATCACTGTTATATACATTTAAATTAAATTAACTTGGATAATTAAAATTAAAATTAATATAAAATTAAAATTTATAGCGTCAAGCATTCTACCAACAAAGACCTCAACAATGTCAACAGAGTCAAGTGTGTTGTCGTCGTCCAGTCAGACAACCACACCAACAAGTCCAACAAAACCAACATCTTGGACAATGTGGACGACGAAATACTAATGGAATTACTGGCCGTATTAAGAATCCAGTCTACGTTGATGGTGATAGTGAATTTGGTGAATATCCATGGCAAGTAGCAATCTTGAAAAAAGATCCAAAGGAATCGGTGTATGTTTGTGGTGGAACTTTGATTGATTCGCAACACATTATTACAGCTGCTCATTGTGTTAAAACGTTAGTTAACTAAATTAAGTTTATTGATTTTATAATCTAACAAACATATTTATTACAGATACACGGGATTTGATCTTCGAGTACGTCTTGGCGAATGGGATGTCAATCATGATGTCGAATTTTTCCCATATGTTGAACGTGATGTTATCAGTGTTATTGTTCATCCAGAATATTATGCCGGAACTTTGGACAATGATTTGGCCATTCTTAAGCTAAATCTTCCAGTTGAATTTGCAAATAATCCACACATTAGTCCAGCATGTTTGCCAGACAAATTCTCTGATTTTACCGGTGCCAGATGTTGGACAACCGGCTGGGGTAAAGATGCTTTTGGAGATTACGGAAAATATCAAAACATCTTAAAAGAAGTTGATGTACCAATTATCAACCAGCAACAATGTCAACAACAATTACGTAACACTAGATTGGGCTATAGTTATCAATTGAATCCAGGATTCATTTGTGCCGGTGGTGAGGAGGGAAAAGATGCTTGCAAAGGTGACGGTGGTGGACCAATGGTATGCGAACGTGGTGGTGTTTGGCAATTAGTCGGTGTTGTATCTTGGGGTATTGGATGCGGACAAGTTAATGTACCTGGTGTTTATGTACGTGTATCACATTACCTCGATTGGATTCAACAAATCACTCACAGATATTAATTGCTGATCACATGACAAACCCATCTTTATTGTGTTACTATATATAAAACTATATATGCCTTAGTCAGTGCTTTATGTATTTTTTAAATTATTTATATTTTAATTGTTAGGCAAAAAAAAAACGAAATAATTTATTTTAATTAAGAATTTAAATTTTAATTAATTAAGATTAAGCGAAATTATCCCAATGAACTTATACAGTATAATTGTAGGATAACATCAATATTATATTTTTGTATCACAATTATTGTGAAAATTAAGAAATTAATTTTATGTATAAAATAAATTGTGTTTGGGTAAAGATTTTAACGAAAAGAAAAAAATTACCTGAAATTGAGTGTAATGCATATGCATCAAAATGTATAATTTAAGATAATAAATTTTAAGAAAATAAATTATAGGCTTTTTATTATTCAATTTTTGAACAGAGTGTGTAACATAAATATATAAATCTGCATTAAAACCTTATAGAGTTTGTCTGCAAAATAAGAATTATCGGATTAGCTAAATAAATCAAAATGCAAAACCAATTTCTAGATTAAAATTTTAATAATAATAATATTAAATATATAGTTGATCAATGCACAATATACAGAGGCTATATTAACAGTATCTCTTTTTATATTTATTGTGTCATGTGTATAAATGAGTAATGCTTCTAAATGTAATCTTTTATTGTTATTACTTTCTGTTGTCAAAACAGATGTTGCTTTAAAATCAGTATAGTAACAGTCAGTAAAGAAATGATCCATCAAAGCAGTTTTCGGCACAGAAGTATCATCAAAATAAACGTATGTCACACTCATGATTTTTCAGTATTTTGTATAAGTATTGTTTGATTTGTATATTGAGCATTGATCGGTGTAAGCAATATTCAATTATAATAAAAGACGAATACCACACACAGAACACCCACAGATCCATATATACTCCTCCATTTAAACTAGACGATTTACATAATGGTAAAAACTAGCGAGCCTTTATGGTAATGCGTAGTTTGTGTTGTAATAGCGAGTGGCCAACTCGAATTTACAACAACAATTTGTATATGAAATGGTACCAATAACAAGCGCTGATTGGCTGGTACCTAAAATATCGATACAGTTGTCCACTCGCGTTTAAACACAATTTTTACTAATATACATCTAGGCTCGCTAGTAAAAACCAAATGACAACACAGAGAGAAAACTTTGTAATTTCAACAACGAAAGGCTGAAGGCTCTAATATATATTAATACTCATTCTAAATATTTAAAATCAACAGAATATAGTGACATATAAGTACGTACAATTAATTGTCGTTGATTTTAAAATTATAGATCAAAAAATGTAATATTTTTTTGTTGTTAGCTAATTCTCATTAATTTTACCGATTAATTTCTCTCTGTGAAGACGCTCTGTTGCTAAAAGTAATTTATTATTATTTTTTATTATAATTAATTTTATATTTTTTTAGTTTAATATTAGGTCCTTCTGCCAATGCTTAGTAGTTTTAATTTTTGTATTAATCGTAAGTACAAAATTTATATTATTGTTTTAAACCCCTGTAGAGCGTACATAAGTTTTATAACGCTTAAAAATTAATTTAATTTAAAAACGTCAATAATTATACTATAAACAGACATTTTTGTTTAAATTTTCTAAGTAAAATTATTTCTTTAGAATTAAATAAATTTAATAAAAATATGAGATTTCTGATTTTTATTAAACAAATTTCAAAATAACATTTTGCACAAAACCAGCAACTATATATTTACTCCGTTTTAACACTTCCAGTTAATGCAACAACTTCAATTTCAACATTAGCATCTAATGGAAGTTTGGCTACTTGAAAGCATGAACGAGCTGGATAATTATGGGTAAAAACTAAAACCAAAATATTATTGATAAAAATATAATAATTTTAAGTGCACCCGCACCTTTTTTATACTCTTCATTAACACTGGCGAAATCCGCTAAATCTTGAACGAAAATTGTTGCTTTTACCACTTTGTCATAACCAGAATCGGCTGCCTCAAGCACAGCACCTAGATTCTCCAGAGCTTTCTTCATTTCTGGAACTGCTCCACCTGACACCAGCTTAAGTGTATCCTTATCCATTCCTAAACATCCCGATACATAAACCGTTCGATCAGCAACAACAGCTTGACTTATTGCAACAAAATATTTCTAATTATTTCAGATTATAATTTACTTTTGAAAATATAAAAACTCACTTGTATGGTGAAGTCGTTACCCTGGCCGCCTTTGCTGTAGAAATGATTTTTCGAACAATTGTTTTTGCAGACATATTTTTTAGGAAAAATAATAATTTGTTTTGTAATAGAATAACCTTTACTACTGCTCATATACAGACTAACGTATATTTTTTATTTGAAGAGCAAAGTAAACAGAAAGATTAAATTTTCTATATTTATATATATTAATTTAATACTATAGAATACTTACACATATTTAATGTTTTTATACATATAGTTTAAGTCTTTAAGATAAGAATGTAATATAAAAGTATAACTGATTATAAGAATAAATCTGGACTGTGTTGATTTTATAATTATATAACAAAAATCTGTTACCATTTTCACACAATATGAAAAATATTCCATGGTTTCTGAGATTTCAAAATATTTCCGAGAATCAAAAGAAAAGATTTCCTTGATATCTGAGATTGCAAAATATTTCCTCTGATTTCTGAGAATTTAATAAAAGTTTTCATGGTTTTTGAGATTTCAAAAATATTTTCAATGATTTCCGAGTTTAAAAAAAAATCCTTGATTTATGAGATTTCAAAATATTTTCAAAAAAATATTCCACGATTTCAAAGAAATAAAAAAAATACATGATTTCTAAGTTTTCAAAATATTTTCGAGAATTTAATAAAAGTTTTCATGCTTTTTGAGATTAAAAAAATATTTACAATGATTTCTTTAAAAAATATTCCACGTTTTCTGAGTATTTATACAAAAATACCATGATTTCTGAGATGTCAAAATATTTCCGAGAATTAAAACAAGATTTCCGCGTTATCTGAGATTTCAAAATATTTCCACTGATTTCCGAGAATTTCAAAAAAGATTTCAGTGTTTTCTGAGATTTACAAAATGATTTCTTATCTTCCAAGAACGTCAAATAAAAGATTTCCGTGATTTATGAGATTTCAAAATATTTCCATTGATTTCCGAGAATACCAAACAAAGATTGTCGCGTTTTATGAAATTTAAAAATATTGCACGACAATTTCAAAACATTTCTGTGATTTCTGAGATTTACAAAATGATTTCCGAAAATTTCAGAAAAATATTTTCAAGAATTTAAAAAAAAAAATTCCGCGATTTCTGAAATTTCAAAATATTATATGTGACATATTATGTAGATGTAGTTTATTTTTTTTTTAATTTAGTTTCCTACATCCATGGTCCGTGAATTTAAGAAAAGGAAGACTGTGATATCTAAGAATTTAAATCCTATTTTCAAAATATTTCCTAAACTGAGTTTCGAGAATTAAAAAAAATTGTTTTCACAGAGTGGCGTTTTGTCTGTTATCGTTGATGCATTTATGGATGGCACAATATCGGATGCGCTGCTGGTTCCGGTTTCGGTAAACTATGAGCGTTTGGTCGATGGTAATTTTGTACGCGAGCAATTGGGACAAAAGAAACAACCGGAAACGTTCCGATCGGCTATATCGGCTATTTGGCATATTTTACATTCCCGATACGGACTAATGCGAATCGATTTTAACGAACCGTTTTCCATACGTGAACTGGTCAAGTCATTTAATAAATTCAATCTTCAAGAAGTTACCGCTATGAAAAACTATGATGGTCTCACAAAACGCCTGCAACACAATCCGTCTTCGTCGTCGCTCTATGGCACCGATATCGTCCGAGAAGAACAACGATCGCTGGTCGACAACATTGCCCGGCATGTGGTGTATGATTGCGCCAGTGCTACAGCCGTTATGACCACAAATGCTGTTGCTTTTCTGCTGCTAACAAGGTAAATTTGCTTTTGTGGTTTTGTTTTTAATGAAATTGAAAATAATTTTTGTATTGCAGATTCAGAGATGGCGCCACATTGAATGTGTTTGTCGAAGCCTTAGACGATCTGCGCAAACAACTGGAGGGACAGAAGGATATCGGTTTTACCGGTGAATCTAAAGATATTATCAAATATGCGGCTGAACTATTAGGACCTGGTTGGTTTTAATTATATTCTTCCAATTCAACTGTTTTAATTTAAATCTTTAACTTGTAGAAATGATTACAATAGAAACACGTGCAAATCAATTATTCTTTAAGCCGGTCACATCGATTCCAAATGTCATTGAACTGTCTTATTATTCAAATAGTTTAGTTCCACATTTTGCATTAGAATCAATTATGGTAACAGCTTTACACACATTAGCCAAGGACTATGATAGAAAATTTCCGTCACAGGTAAGTGGCAGCGACTCGAAATTTCTGACTTTCTCTTCGTCTTATCGCTGTTTTATAAATAACCATTTTTACTGAACTTTTTGTGGGTCAATAAAAAGAATATTTTTAATTTATCTGTTGAATAAATTAAACAAAAAAAACGTATCTTTCGAATATTATGAGGATCAATGAATTATATATTTTAAGAAAATTTGCTTTATCACCAGAAATATTGACCCGCTTGTCAGAAAAGTTCAGAATATTTAAACAAATTAATTTTAAAATCGATTTTTGTCAACAGGAATTCCGTACTACAAAAGAAGAATTATTTAAAGCATGTGTTGAGCACTGTGATATCTTACGTTATGAATTTATTTTAAGTAAACCATGTCAGAATTTAGATCAATTACTCGACGATACATTGAATGTACTGCGAATTCGTGAACTAGTGACAATACCGGAGGTAAGGTTTTGAAAATTTCTGTATGGTAAAGTCTAAATTGAATTTGGTTTTGTAGATAAATTATACAGAACAACAGAAATGGTCTCGACGTATTGCAATGAAACTGGAAGAGTCTGAATTCGATGACGAAGACGAGTATCCCTACGATGCCCCCAGTGAAGATTTAATTTATTTAAAATCAGATGGTCACTGTGAGCGTTTAGTTTTAATGTCTGTACTAGCACCGTATGGTCATACATATTTGGCTGTTGCATTTTGTTTAAATAGTTTAATAGAAACATGTGTGGTGGAGAGTGAATTTATAAAATTGTGTGTGGCCGAGATAACGTCAAAGGTGGAGGATACAGAATGTAAATTTGGTAAGTGAAAGGCTTCGTTAGCCGGGAACGACAGTGCATTTAAAGCACAGGCATTACGTGTCAAAGCAATGTATATGTTGATTATGATAGACCCTAAAAACACGAATTTTGGACAATGTTGTCATTCTGAGACATTCAAAATGGAGTTATTCAAGATGGCTGCCAAAACGAAAATCATTTTAAACTCATTCAAATAACAGCATATGTTATTGAAATTTTAACAGTAGAAGGCTGTAAAATTTTATAATTTTTTAGGTTTTTGAAAAAATCCAAAATGACATAGTTATTCAAGATGGCCGCCAAAACGAAAATTATTTTTAACTCGTTAAAATATCAATATATTTTATTGAAATTTTAATACAAAGAGCTGCAACATTTTATGATTTTTGACCGTTTTTTTTAATACAAAATAACTGACTTATTCAAGATGGCGTCTCTTAAAACGATTAACCGCGTATTTTAGCCATTTATTAATCGATTTAAAAAAAAGTTTTTTATAATATAAGAATATTCCACTTATCGACCGAATAATATTTTTCATTAGATTTCCAAAATCTTTTCGAGCTTAACGGTCTTATTAAATTAAATTAAAACAGTTTAAGTTTTATAACATTTTTGAAATATTCTAGTGTTTTCCGAAGAAGTTCATATTACTGAACGAAACGTCAAAATAAATGGACAGATTTTTAAAATTATTTAAAATTAAACGGTTTTAATTTAAATAAATAAGACAGTCAAGCTCAAAAATATTTTGGAAAAATGGAAAGTTTATTATGTTAAGATAAGAACATTTTTACCAAAAAATGTTGTCAGAAAAAATAACTTCAAAATAGCCGATTTTCTAGACTTAAACTTTAGCAGAAAATTCAAATATTATTTTTAATTTATTCCTAGTGTTAAAAAAAACTATTAATGACATCTTTTTTCTTAATCCAAGAGTAGAAAACTCAAAAACAATATTTTATCACTAAAAAAAATCAAAATATCGAATTTTCAAGTTT
>JANSTW010021118.1:0-15543 GCA_027564275.1 Diadocidia ferruginosa | reverse complement strand
CCATGGTATCAGATAGAAAAAGGGTAAAAATGGTCCCTATGCTCCCTCGCTTTGGAGTAAAGGACACGATGATGAATATAAATGTAAAAATCAAAACATACATATTTAAATTGAGAGCAGAATCGTGTAAACGGATTTCCATTTTAACCGATTTAAAAAAAAAATTAAGGTGGATACTGTTCAGCATAAAATTAAAAAAAATTTATAAACAATACATAACCTCAAAACTGCATAGTATTTGAAATTTTTAAATTTATTCGAATGCATTAATGCATCATTGTGGATAGCTACATATATGTTTACTATATGAAATTATGTTTAACTTGCAGCGCTACGTATGCAAAGGTATGTCTATATTTTTTGCATTGTAGATAAGGCTTTAGATTCTAAAAAGTACCGGTAACGTTTAGTAAATTAATCGATTCACCGACATTTTATCTCAACGACATTTTAACTCGGGTTATTATTTCTTGGAACATTTTATCTCAACGATATTTTATCTCAACGATATTTTATCTCGACCACATTTTATCTCGACGACATTTTATCTCAATAACATTTTATCTCAACGACATTTTATCTTAACGACGGCAGAAGGATAAATTATAGTGATGCCCTAAAATGATAAATGAAATACAAAGGCCTTCTCATTTATTTTTTAGAAGGATAAATTATAGGGATGATAAAGAAATAACCGAGATAAAATGTCGCGAGATATTTTTGCGGTATACCAATTAATCACTAAAGGCAACGCTAATTCATAAATAAAAATAACATAATAATAATAAAATAAAAACCAATACACACATTTTTCAAAAACCAAAAATATAATATGCGCAAATTTAACAAAATTTAAAAACTTAAATATTTAAAATTACAAAATAAACAATATTTTTCAAATATTTCTGCATAAAATTGTCAACCTAATTTTTCTCGGTTATATTGTTAAAAATTCGCTTGAACTATATATACCTACTTCAATGACTCAGTCAATTGAAGGAATGCCTATTTTGCACTATATGGAGAGTGTTCATCCAACTCCACTGATGATTAAAATTAGTGATAATTATCCCCTGGCAAATATTGGTCATCTTTTGATGTGTTGTGCACATCCAAAAATGGTCAGTACATTTGTTCAACAACTTTTTTTCGCGAAAAATAAAAAAAAAAATTTTTGCAAATGTTGCCGCCATCTTGAATTTTTTCAATAAAATCACTAAATTAAAATCAATCAAATTAGTTTAGAAATAGTGCAACTGTTGTCGGAACAAGTAAATTGACCAAATTTTTTAAAAGGCTTTGGCGAATAGCTAGCCATAATATTGCAAACATATTCACTTTTCGTTGACCGATAGCCGCGTGTTCCTAAGTTCCTGAGGAATATAAAACTAGTATCAGATAGGAAAAAAGGTTTCTATGCTCCCACTCTTTGGAGTAAATGACACGAATTCAGATCAAATTTAGTCGGTATAATCATACGAGATGTAAATATATTTCTTTATATATTTCTTTATAACTAAAAAATAAATGTTTCCACGGAAATTAAAAAAAAAAAATGTGAGCACATGTTTCCATGAAAACATTTATCGGAAACATCCAGGACACATTTCAGATACAAAATCGGTAAATGTATAGAAAACGCCTTGCAAAATTTGTTTTTCTGGCCACAATAACGTAAACATGTGTTCGCAATGTGCCTGTATAGATACATTACGGAAACATTGTAGATACATTTTTTGAAAACATTGCGATTACATGTTTCCGTAATATTTCTTTAGAAAAATTACGTAAACATTTATCGCCAACATTTCGAGTACATGTTTCCGTAATGTTTCGTACAAACATTATACATATACATTTTGGAAGCATTCTCCAGAAACATTGCGAGCACATGTGTCCATAATTGTGTCTGCGCAGAAACAATTGTTGGAAGGCATTTTCTACACATTTGCCGATTTTGTATCTGAAATGTGTCTGAGATGTTTTCAGTTTTTTGAAATTTTCCTAACCTTTTCAGAAACATTTCAGCCACAAATTTCAAAAAGATTGAAGGGATATTGTGTAAAAAAAATATGCTTATTTTCGATTGATTGAAAAAAAAAAATCAAAATATAAAATAACTGTTAGCCTTTTTGATTTTTAACCCTCCCGCACGTGGCGCTGCAAAGAATCTTTAAAAAGGGTTGTTTTTCGTCAATATTGGTACAAATGTTCAACAATTTTTCTTTTCTTCTATATACAATAATATTATATCGAATTAACGTATATATATAATTAACCCTTAGAGTGCTGAGTGGGGTCTTTTAGAGACCCATAGAAAGTATTTTCTTAATAAATTTGTAAACATTTTGTAATTTTTCATATTTTGTGTATTTTATTGTTTTTTTTTCATTGTCAAGTATTTTGGATGATAAAAAAAAATAATCTTGCATTTCTACCGATTTATGCGATGTACACATGATCCGAATTTCATCCGATTTTACACATTATATCTTATGAAAATCAAAAAAGCTGTCAAATTGAAATACATGTAAAATTATATATTGAAAATGATTGAGGTTAGGTTTTATCCGATTTTTTATATTGGACAGAAAATTGTTCCGTTTAACGTCGGTAAGGTAGATTCTTATAAGAATTTCATCCGTTTTTTATTCAATTTAATTTTTTTAATAATAAAATGGTTTAAATAAAAGAAAAAATAATTAAAATATAATTCTATACAGGAATTCTTTATAATATCTTTAATAATTCATCTCGTAAATTGCTGTATTTCGGCTAAAATCTTAAAAATAAAAAGGAAGTTCGGATCATGTGTACATCGCCTTATACATGAAGAAGACATCGGTATAAGTGTTACCCAACGTATAAAGCACTCTAAGGGTTAAATTTAATTAAAACACATTTTAATTAAGTATATATATAATTTGATTAATAACTTGTTCCGAATATAATAAAGGTGCGTTATTTGTTTGCCGAGTGGGAGGACTTTAGGGATTCTAATTTTTATAATATTTTCCTTAAAATTCTTGTCGTATATAGTAGTATAAGTAGATGCGTTTTTTTTGCTGAGGGAGGAGGAATATAGGAATCCTAAATTTATAATTGCTTTGTGTGTAATGTTATAGCTGCATATTGTTTGAGGGATGGTTGCGGATGATGGGAGATATTTTGTTAAATATTTTTCGTCTATTTATTGCTAATTTTATTTCTATTTTTATCTTTTCTATAGGTAGGTTTATTGAAAAATATATATTTCTTTGTATTTCTATGTTTTTTAGGTAATTTGCATATTTATTTTTTGTATGGTTTTTTTGTATAGGTTTCTGTTTCGGTTTGGTTTTTGTATTATAAATATATATTTACTATATTGTATGTTAAACGTTTTATTTAAATATATTTAGGTTTTATGTTTTTAATTTGTATTTTTAATAATTTAATTTGTTTTGTATTATTTAAAGCCGGTAATGCACTTCAATTATGTACTATTATGTTATTTATGTTTGGTTTTTGTAATTTTTTTTGAAAAAATTTGTTTTTTTGTATTTTCGATTAATTTAAACTACTCTCTCTCTCTCTCTATTTGCTTTTTGTTAATTTATATTTATAATAATTTTGCAGTGTGATTTATTATATTTTTGTATATTTATTTATCTCTTCTAAATTTAAATTTTTTTTTAAATATTTTATATTTTTGCTTAAAAAGTGAGTGTATTGTTTGTTAAATTTATGTAAATATTTTTTATATTGTATAATATTTATCATATATCTATAGAGGATTGTTTTACTATGTAAATTATTTTATTTTTATTACGCAATAATTTTAAATACAAAAACACGAAAAATTATCGGAATAACTCTAGAAGAACGCTGCTATCCAGTATTAATGTATTATGCATATATTAAGGTATCCTTCAAATATATGGGAGGTACATTTTTGAAAGCCGAATTTAGCTCTCATAGGCTAGAAACGAATGATTTTTGAAAGCCGAATTTAGCTCTCATAGGCTAGAAACGAATGATTGCTTCAAAACTAATAAAAAACTTTCAGAAAAGCCTAACATCATATAGATGTGAATGCAATTAGTTGGTTATATTGGTACTTATTAAATAAAAACAAAACGTATAGTTTATTTCTGCAAATACATTTTGAATAAAAATTCCATATAAAACTAAAGCCACCGTGAGCGACCTCTAAATGATGTACGTTTTTCAGAAACTTTTTTTTTTTAGTTTTTTAGCAAGTAGTCTATGAGTAATCAGCTTTTAAAATTTGTCTCCTGTAGTTTGACGGCCACCTTAATGCATCTTACTATGAAATTTCCAGAACTTCTGATTATACGGATAAACTTCCATGTAAAAAACTGTTCAACACCACTTTACATTATTCTGGAGAAAAACTCTTTAAATTAACAAAAATCACCTATTATAATTATAGCGACCTTAAAAGGTTCTAACTATACATATATATAGGAATTACATTGCAATTGAACTTTATTGTTCTCAAGTCTCGCGAAATTGTAATTGTTAATAATTCCAATTTACAGGATAATAATAAAATCATGCGTAATTTTTTAAAAAATTATTAAAATTTTCAGAAAATCTCGACGATAATCTACTAAAGCTGTCAGAGAGTCTTAATCAAATTATGTTGTTGTTTATGAGAAAATCATTTAATTGCACGGAATTTTTCGCTTTGGAAGGGGAGGACTTTAAGTTTTCGTAAAAAAAAACAGAAAACATAATTTTTCAATAGAGTCTAGAGGGTGGTTTAGAGGAGCAGTTAACTTGTAGGTATTTTAACATACTTTTCATACACCCAAAGAAGGCATAAACCCATATCGGTTCATAATTTTATAGTTTATTAGCGAAGACACAAACAATAAAAAAGTTTTCGAGTGATTTAAGCTTTAACAAGCCTAAGGCTCTATATCTTTGGATGTTATGTCAGGTCACCCACCAAACATTCTCAATCTCCTTCCCTATCTTTCACACATAATAATTTGTATATATAGAAAATACGATTTTGCTCAACTGCGACCCCGCGGCAACCACTTATGGAAATCATGGGATAAAGTATTTCAGAAATAACAGAAATTGTTTCGGAAATCAGAAATAATCCGAATTTTTTTTTAAAGTTTTTCCCGCTCGCCCAGCAGTGTAATATATTTTCTAATTATTTTTTAATTTGTTTTCAAATATTTTTCATACCAAACACTCTTTAAAAAAACGAATTTTTCTAAAAAAAAAATTACCAAACATCCCCAGTTTAAAGGGGGGAGGAAGAGAACTTTAATAGTTGGTTTGGATACATGGGGGCCTCTCCATGCGGGTAGGTGGTAACTGGTAAGTAAAGAGTTAAAGTGTATAGATTCTCCAAATTTTGTTTTATTAACACCGAAGATATTCGGATTTAATTAAAAATTGAAACAAAAAATTAGACGCAAAAAAACTTCAAATTTTATGCGCACTAATACAAGTTAAAGATTTTCCGAAATTTTTTAAAATTATACATTTTTATTGTTGTATTTAACGATAATTGCATGCAAATGTGTGAACTTTCCTTTAGTCATACATTTTTGTTAAATGTATTTTAAGTTTATAATTAATAATGCGTATAAAATATTGACCTTATAGCCCGCGACGACCCGGCACACACAAATTCTATTAATATTTAATCCCTGCTTCAAACGACGATCAACAACAAAAAATCATCTATACAATTTCTATATTTATAAACTTAATCGTTTTTTTTATTTTTATTTTTTTTTTGTAATTAATCTTAGATTTTAATATTTAATTCTGTGTTTTTTTTTTAAATTTATTTATAATTTTTTTTTATATCACTTTTTGTTTTCATTTTTATATATTTCAGTTCAATTTTTTTTTTCAAATAATTTTTATGCTTAAAAAAATAAAAAAAAATATTAAAAGCACTCTTTGGGTTTCGAGTTTAATTAAATTAAGAAAAAAAAAATAAAAGTGGTTTATTATTTTTAACTATCTACTTATTTTATTCGATAAGATAAAAAAATAAAAAAAATTGAATTTGCGAAACCATTTTGTTTGTTTAAATTTTTTTTCAATTTTTTCCCTATTATATTGTTGTTAAATGTAATTTTTGTCTGTTTCATCGAAATAATTTGTTATTTGTTAATTTTTTTCTAAATTTAGACGATAAAATTTTGAATTTTTTTAAAATATTAAAAAATTATAAATTAAATTAAAAATTATTTTGTACAAGTTATTTTTAACTAAATATTTTAATATGTACATCATTTTGCTAAGCTATTTTGTTTATTTTTTAAATTGTTTTATTAAAAAAAAACAAAAGTTTTTTTCAGTTGAAATTAAATATTGAATGGGATAAAATGGTAAATTTTTCATTTTAATTTGTCGACGTGTAGAATAAGTTGCGGACATACACGAATTCAATCAATCTTAAAGGCAGATTTAGAGTCCAAGCTGAAATTTTTTTTCAGCAGCCTAATGTCAAAATCAACCCATCAGAACGCGTATTTTTCCGCCCGTCCGAAAATTCCGCATGCTAAACGCATTCTGATTGGTTGATTTTGACATAAGCTGTAGGAAAAAAATTCTCTGTCGGAACTGTAAATCCGGCGTAACCCTAGAAATCGTTTGTGATGTTGCCTATACACAAATGCAAACGTGGGTCCATAGCGGTCCGTTGAAAACGGTTGAAACTTATATACTTGTATATTTGCTACAACAAGATAAGTTCTTCGTCAATTTCGGAAGCTGCGAGAGTACGATTTAACTTGCTTTGAATATAAAAGGACTAATTCTGATTATTTTTACTTAGTGTAAAAACACCGTAGCCGTAGCTTGAAAAAATTTGAATTATCGTCTTTTACGCCACTTGTGTTGATTGAACAAACTATTCACACGTAGTGCCGGTTTAAGCGAGAAATTTATTGCGAAAATCTGTCAAAATAAGAGAGCGAAAAATGACAATATGTAAACAAAGCATTTGAGCGGCAAAATTTTACACTACCGAAAAAAGATTTTAGTGATGCCATAAAGAAATATGGCTGATTTTGGTATTAAAAAAAAAAAAGTTTCCCCTGACAATCAGCCATGTTGATTATTATTTTTTTCCGCGGGAACCTACGAAAAAACAGGCTTCTGATATTGACATATAGGTGTGCTTTTACAGTCAAATTCACAATTTTTTTTTGTAACGCTTTCGCATGACTGTACCATAGAATAATAATAGATAATTCAAAATGGACATTTTGTGTAAAAATACCGTAGCTTGAACAAATTTGAATTATCGTCCTTTACGCTACTTGTGTTGTATTGAACAAACTAATCACATGTAATATTGGGGCCGGTTTAAGCGAAAAATTTAATGTCGAAATCTGTCAAAATAGTAGAGCAAAAAATTAAAAAATGTAAACAAAGGTATTTGAGCGGGAAAATTCAACATTTCCAAAATATAAACATGGATTATTTTAGTGTACCTGCGGTAATATTATATAAAAAACTCGCCTAAGAGTCAGCCATGTTGGTTATAATATTTTTCCGAGAGATCTTACGAAAAAACAAGTTTCATGTTTCATTACTTTGAGGCAATTTTTATTGTTGTTGCATTTATTTAATTTAAAAATGGCAACACTAATTCACATAAAAAAAATACACGGCGAAGAAAGTCATCCATATTTTTCGTTTATGTCAAAGAAAGTATTTTATGCAAATTGGATTTCCTCTGAATATTATTGATCTAATACAAAATATTACCCCTGCGCCATATTGATTTATTTTATTTCGCTGCGATTGAAGCGAACTTTGACAAATTTACGTCGAATTTTTCATGTGGTAAGTTTTCACTCCAGCCTAGACTACTTATCTATGAAAAGTTTCATTTTTAGCGTAATTCAAATATTTTCAAACGGCATGTTTTTGCACTAAGTGTCTTTTCCTAATTTTGTTTTCATTCTACAATATAACTGTATTTCGCTTACGTCAATGAAATCGCTTACCTTATTTATGCTTTCGTTTTTGCATGTAATGGGTCCAGATGAAGTGGTTACAACACATTTTTTTGAAAACAATTCCTGTAGCTAAACAAATTACAATGGGTCGAATAGACCCCACGAATGCATTTATGAAAAGTTTTAACAATAAATTTTAGAATACTGCACACCTAGGCGAAGCCAGCAAGCGATATCAAGCGACATGATTGAAAGATTCAGTTTTTTTAAACATACAAAAAAATACCCAATATTTTTTTACAATTTTGTTGTTGGTTTGTATGTTAAAAAAACTGATTCTGTCAATCGCGTCGCTTGCTATCGCCTAAGTGTGCGCACATCTTTATTAGCAAATAGTTAATTGTGCCAGCATATGATTGCAAAAAAACTTATGTGATCTTTTTTACACAGCTGTTCATCATACGCTCTGGGGTCCGTTGGTCCCCGCACGTATTCATCCTAGGGTTAAAGCCAACGAGCTTTTAAAATTCTTAGCAATTTTTTTATGTTAAACTTAAAAATGTTTGGATTAATTTAATTAATTTTCATTTTACAAATTACCTTGTTCAAATAAATATTCGTCAAATGTCTAATTTAGAAGCTCAGCAATTTTAGAGATGATAGAAATTGGGTATTGATTGTTGAAAAACCTCTGCATCACAATAAACGCATATACCATCGCCTCTTTTTAGTTCGAATATATCAAACTTATCCTCTCGTCAAACAAATCTCAAATGTGTATAACATAAACAAAGAAAAAAATTAAAAATTTTCTTAATTATAAAAAAATAACAAAAATTAATATTAAATATCACAAATATATAAATTAAAAAATATTTTTTGTCGTTTCATTAGAAAGTGTTTTTTGCTTTGCTTTCTTTAAGCAATGTCCTTGTCGCTTTTTCTTCTCGAAAGCTATCGAATTTTACACACACATTTTATTTCGTTTTTTTATAGAAAAAAATATTTTTAATTTTTAATTTTTTTTAATAGTTTTTAATATTAAATTTCTTTTACTATGTGCTTCACATATTTTGTATGCATTTTATGAATTTTTATTATATAGATATATTTTCCGGAAATATATAATTTTTTAAATTTTTAATATTTTTTAAACTTATCTTAATTTTTATAAATACGTGTGTTTAATATATGGGTTCCATTTACTTTTAATAGATTTAATTTGAACTTTTAAATAGAGGTATTTATCTATTTGCAGTTTTATTTTTAAACTCTTTTGTTTTGTTTTTTTAATTTTAGGTATTTTACAATTTTTAAACTTTTTTTTAATATATTGTAACAATTATAATTTTTTTTTAATTTTATAAATATACATTTTCTATTTACAACTTTTGCTTTTACAACATCACATTACTTTGTATTATTATTTTTCTTTTCAATTTGTTTTTTTAATTTTTAATTTTGTAAAGTCTTTTCTAAACTTTTTTTAAATATTTTTTTTAGGTATTTGTAGTAAAGTTTTTTTTTGTTTTTATTTTTTAAAATAAATTTTCGAAAGTTTTTCGCGTCATTAATTTTTGTTTGTTTTGTTCTCAAATGCTTTCGTTTTATAGTTTTTAGTTTTCGTTTTTGAATCGACGAGGTATATAATTGTTTTTCGCATTGTTTTTAAAGTTTTTAATTTTGTTGAAAATTGTCTCGGAAATGTTTTTCTTTGTCGCAATATTATAGGGTTTTTGTTTTAAAACATCATTTTATTCACACATATATTTGTTGTTAAATTATTCAGATAAGAGTTTCTGTAGCAGTAGAGATGATGAAGGGACGTGTTGTTTAGGGTCACCGGTTCGAACTGCTTCCGTAATAATCGGCTGTAAAATAGAGAAGAATAAAAAATGTTCGTTAATTGTTTTAAAATTAATTTTATTTTAATTCAAAAAATTATGTAATTAATAAAAACAAATCTAATGTAGCTAATTTATGCGGCGGCATGTCGTTGTTGACTGTTGAGATAAATTAAGATAATATGTCGTAAATGATAAAGCTCAATTTACACTACACCTTTTTTAACATATGTCTCCTTATGTGCCTGTCTAAAAAACAGACTTGCAATAACAAATTTAACAAAAATCCATTTTCATTTGATAAAAAAGATTCCGAAAGCAATAAATATTAAAAAATATTTTAAAATTTGTATCCCAAAGACTGTTTTTTAGACACAAACCTAAGGAGACATATGTTAAAATAGGTGTAGTGTAAATTGAGTTTAAGCTTATAGTTGATCTAAAAGGTCATCAAGATAAGAAAAAATGGCTTAAAAAATCCTTAAGCCTTGAAAGTTGTTAGAAAGACTTTATAAGCCTTACAATTTGAAAGCTATCTAAGATTTAATGAGAACTTCAGTTATTTGATCAATAATTTCATCAGATTTCGCATGATACTTGATAATAAATTGATATTATTTTGATTAAAATTAATTTGAGTAATTTGAGTAGAATTAGATGAAACTTGACTAAATATGTCAAACACGACGTTTTAAATGTTTTTATTAGATTTGATCATATTTGGGTAATATTTCACTAGAATAATTAAATCTTTCGATGAAAATATGGTTTTGAATTTGATAAGTTTTGATAAGATTTGATCATATTTCATCAGTTTGGATCAGATTTGATCAGTTTTGATCAGTTTTGATCAGTTTTGATCAGATTTAATCAGATTTAATCAAATTGGATCATATTTGATGATGTTTAAGTAGACTAAATTCATCTGATTTCAATTCAGTAACTTGATTAGAATTGGACGAGAATTTCATTGAAAATTTGATTTAATATTTGATCCAATTTTATAATAAACTTTGATTGAAAAATAATTCAATTTGATAAGAATTTAATTAGAATATTGCTTAAAATTCGATTAGATTTGATATTATTCTTAAAATATGATGCATTTATTAACATTTTCAGACTTTACTACATTGTGTTTGCTAATGTTTAATCAGATATGAATGACATTTGTTTAGAATAATTAAATAAATTAATCGTTCAATGGAAATGGCTTAGGATTATATCAATTTAAATCAGATTAGATCATTTTTGATCAGATTTGATTAGATTTGATCATATTTCATCAGACTTGATCAGATTTGATCAAATTTGATGATGTTTAAATAAACTAAAAGTATTCTGATTTGAATTTGAGTAATTTGATTAGAATTAGATGTGAATTTTTTTGAAAATTAGATTTAATATTTGATCAAATTTTATATTTAACTGATTGAACAATAATAAAATTTGATAAGAATTTACGTAGAATATTGCTTCAAATTCGATTAGGTTTGACATGATTCTTAAAATGATGAATTTATTAACATTTTGAGTCTTTCTATTACTTACATTGTATTTGCTAAAGTTTAATCAGATTTGGATGCAATTTGCCTAGTTATGTTCAGATTTGATCAGATTTGGTCAGTCTTGCTGATCAAATTTGATCAGATGTGATAAGATTTTGTCAGTCTTGATCATATCTGATCGAATTTGATCATATTTGATCAGATTTGATCAGATTTGATCCGATTTGAACAAATTTGATCATATTTTGCCAGTTTTGATTAAATTTGATAATTTTTAAATGAACTAAAAGAATCTGATTTGAATTTAGTTAACTTGATTGGAATTGGATGAGAATTTTATTGAAAATTTATTAAAATAAATTTGCTCAAATTCTATAATTAAATTTGATTGAAAAGTAATTAAATTTGATTAGAATTTTACTAGAATATTGTTTAGAAGTTAGAATTCGATAAGATTTAAAATGATTCTTAAAAAAGATTAATTTATTAACATTTCGTGACTATAGATTAAAATTTTGCGATTTAGCTAACTAAATGAGTTAAGATATAAGAATTGTTTAAAAATTTGTTAAATTTGATCAAATTTATATTGGCATAGAATGGTTTTTTTTATTTAAAATATATAGTTAGAATTGCTTAAAAACTTATGATATTTTAAGAGGATGGATCAAGTTATTTCGATTGAAACATTCGATAAAAAATAACTTACAAAAAAAAAATCAAAATTTTAATATACATTTCAATCCAATAAACATTTTGATAAAAATAAAAATTGCTGAAATATTTAAACAAAACTAATTAATTTATACTCTAAATGTGGCAATTAAAAAAAACTATCTAAAATATTATATAGTGGAACGAATTTTAGGCATAGCGACATCTTAGAGCTGCTCGCACAAAACTGATTTTTTTTATATAAAAATCTGAGGGCACACTATGGTCATAGGATGAACGTTGCGAAGGGAGTTTTTTAACATGTAAAACAACAACAAAAAACGTTTGTCGCTTCGCACCGCTACGCTTCCTATCGCCATAGTGCGTGCGCTTACTCTTATTAAGTAGCTCTAGGATATCGCTAATCATTATTCGACTTCAAAAAGATACAATTTATGCTAAAATCTAATTCTAATTATTTAAACTTTACTTAACAAATATGCAAAGCAAAACAAATTGTTGTGAGTTAGTTGGAAAATTTATATATGATTAAAAAATGTGTATTTCACACGCATCGCAGGCAAAAAAAGAAGAAGAATAAATGAAAAATTTGAAGAAAAAATTATTTGAAGCTGGCACGGCAAAAAAAATGTACAAGAATTAAAATTGTTTTAGAACTTTTAAACGACTTTTCTTACCCGCGACGACGCAACAGAAGTTGGGATATTTTTACCGCCGCCACTGACGACGCCCACTCCCGATGTCCATTGCGTATTTTGTATTTTCGAATCGTTATTGGAAGTACCTATATACATACAATATACAGATATATATAGATAGCAGGCAGAACCCAAAAGAGATCAAAGCTAATAATTTTGTTATTATGGAAATAAACTAATGCAAATCTAAATTATTGTAAACTAAACATGTAATAGCGCCGAGATTTAAACTGACTTAGTGCCGAGAAAATTTCTCGGAGTTAATTCATTTTTTTTAAACAAATGCAGAAAATTCCAAAATGAAATAGTGCAGAAGAAAAAGCGTCAAGTGACCTTATCAGTCGAATCGTTCTTTAGATCAAGGAACGTATAGTGTTGTTGTGAAACAACTAGTTTTGAATTAGCTTCGAGAAATCATCGTCATTTCGGCACTATTTCAGTTTGAAAGTAATGGAAATCTGATTTCGGCACTATATCAGTTTGAATTGAATTAGTGCCGAGTCCCATACAAAATTTTTTTAGCACTAATTCTGTATAAATCTCGGCACTATTACACTCGACGCTATTGCAGTACACCCTATTTTATGCAGATCGAACAGTACTCTTATGTCTTATCTATATCATCATAATCTGTTGAATTGTTACAGATATAAAATTAGATTTTTGAGCATATTTTTTTAAAAATATAGCTGCGATTTT
This sequence comes from Diadocidia ferruginosa, assembly GCA_027564275.1. NCBI lineage: Eukaryota > Metazoa > Arthropoda > Insecta > Diptera > Diadocidiidae > Diadocidia > Diadocidia ferruginosa. The sequence goes on along the minus strand of JANSTW010021118.1, from coordinate 2,167 downwards.
ATTAGTGTTAACTCAGGTCACTAAAATAAAACCAGCATTAGTAAGTGTGCTTGAGTTCACATATTTCGGGATTTTTAACATGAAATTTTGTAACAATGCGGGCAGATCGGTAATTTATTTATGTAAGTAAACGAGCTAATATGGAAATTAAAAAATTGTCTACACTGCATGAGTTCATTAAATTTACATCAGCAACGAGAGTCGCAGGCCGATTCGCTTCGGACTTTTATTGAAAAGAAAAAACAAAAAAAGGTCAGAAGAATATTTTATTATTAAAACAACAAAACAAATCATCATGCGCTGTTAGGAGTTGTATATATGTACAAAATATTCCTATAAGGAGAACGGGAGAGTCCATTGAAACGCCAATTTTAATGCTATTTATATGTGGAACAATTTCAAAAAAAGGAATGGCTAAATAAATGTGTTTTATTTGGAACAGGGAGATATTTTTACAATGTAAGAACACAATAATTTACAATTTCAGAATATAACTTACCAGTTGGCATATCAAAATTAAATCCTAATGTTGGATCTGGCTGTGTGTTTAGTAAAGAAGATGGTGTTCCTTGCATTTGTGCTGATTGTTGCAAACTCATAGATTGTTGACTATTATTATTGTTTATGCCGGACATTGGTAACTGGCCACCACCGCCTCCACCACCACCTATTCCCAAAATCGGACTTTGTGGCGGTCTGCCCGACTGTTGTTGCTGCTGCTGTTGTTGTTGCTGCTGCTGCTGTTGTTGTTGTTGTTGCTGTTGTTGCTGTTGTTGTTGTTGTTGTTGTTGTGCCGTTCGACCGCTAACCACAGCTCTCAGTTCTTGGCGCACAAATTCCGATGAATTCATTGGATTACTATTCCCTGCACCTATAATTAAAATTAGAACAGAAATTTGTACAAACAAAATTTAATTATTTTTTCTCTCTTCTATAATTTGCTTAAAAATAAATTTAAAATAAAAACATTTAACATTTATTTATAAAAAAAAATATGCAACAAATATATGTTTGGTTAGATAATTTACATTAAAAATACCGAACAAAATAATTAAAATTTCCTGAAATAAATAAAAATAAAAAATTTTCGAAAAACATTGAAACATTACGAAATACCATAATTTATATCAACAATTCCAAGTTAAACTGATTTTAAGTGTATTTCTGAAGATGTCCTTTAATGCTCTACGAAACGTAAAAAAAAAATTAAGAAAATTTGTTATGTGCAGCCACTGATACCGAAATAGGTTAATCGAAGGATATTATGTTTGATTTTCGAATGATATCACAAGCAATTAATATCGAATTAAATATTCATATATATTCGGTTCATTTTGGACAAAAATTCGCGCCTATGATGGAGCACAACTTCCAGAATTTTAATTTGTTATAGGCAAAAATAAAATCAATAAAACAATGTATTGGATAATTCAAGATAGAACCGTAATTCAAGATGGCGTCAAAACACAAAACATTGAATAACTCTTTTGTTTTAACAAATAATTACAAAAAAATTCTTTTGTTTTGACTAGAGATTTGTGATTTTTTAACATTTTTGTTTTTTCAAGATGGCGTCATGCAAAGCATATTTATTCAAGATGCCGGATTTTCGGTTTTACAAACAGTTGTCACGGACAAATATTTGATGCACAATTTATATATTATATATATTTAAATATTTTTAGTAGTCTTTCGTAAAAAGAAGTTTGTGAAATCGCACTCTCATTTTTTCTGATTAAAATTCAAGATGGCGTCTTTGTTAGCATATTTCTGTTAATATCTCCGAAACCAATAACTTTATATAGAAATTTTGTATGCAAGAGTTGTAGGAAATAATAAATTACGTAGTTTTGTAAAACAATATTTATTTATTTGTTCAAAAAGTCACCACTGTGACGCCACTAGTAATTTTAGCATTTTTATGATATCTTGAATTTAAAAAATTACAAAAGTTGAAGGAAATTAAAAATTTTTTGGATTTGGAAAATGTTGTGTAGTGACTCATTTCATTTTAAATGACCAAATGCTATTTGCATGACCATTTTGTATTTCCTCAATATTTTTTTTAGGTGTTCCTTCAACCTTTTAGGGTACAAAAAAACTTTTTCAAATTTATCCGAACATTTACCGTTCAGATATAAATAATTTAACTCGTGTCGGTAGGGCT
>JANSTW010021117.1:11321-26486 GCA_027564275.1 Diadocidia ferruginosa | reverse complement strand
TGTCTCGGCTAGAACCAAAGTTATGTGGATTTTGGTTATGGCCAAAATATGCACTAATACATGAATGAAAATGTAAAGTTGGTTAAAATTTGTATGTAAATAAACCAACAAGTACTAGATCTTCTGTCAAATGTCAAAATATTATGTACTTTCTCGTGCAATACATAGGAACGGCTGGAATAGAGACTGTTTCGCACACATGAGTAATGCTAAAAATTGTTAAACTCAAAAAAGCAGAACAGAAAATATTATTAATACGTTAAAAGAAGAAGAAATATTTTAGTTACGACCAAAATCCACATAACTTTGGTTCTAGCCGAGACATAAGAGGTTATTATAATTAGTTAATTTTTTGCAAAATATATATTTTGTAGAATAAAAAATATATATTTATGTCTAGTTATACGTTTTTCATTTGTTATATTTGTTAAATTTAATTCTGATGATTTTTTTTAGTAGTTTTCTTTATATTAATCATCAATTTATCATTAAATATTTATAATTATTATTATTATTTGAAGGAACACTTAACGTTTATTAATTTTATTTTTTTAAATTATTTTTGTACATAAAGTTTTTCTTGTTAATTAATAGTTTATTTGTAGCTACTTTACACAGTTTTTTTTTGCATTAATTAGTTGGCTTTATTTAGATAAAGTATATGTGTGGTGAAAATGATGAACTAAATGGCATATTTATTGTACATACATTTGACATATTATTAGAATGGCCGAATAAAATAGCAAAAGCTGCAGTGTTTTGGAAATTATATAGCATAGTCAAATTATATCAATAAATATTTATCAAATTAACAGAACAAACATTTAATCAATAAAACCAATCAACTTAATAAACGAAAAGTGTAATATTTTATGTTAAAACGAATAACACATTTTATGTAAATAATTTAAACAAACTTAAAAATTATTTAAAACTTTATCAAATTTCCAAAATAATATATAAATACTGTTTTCAGTTTTTTTCACAAGCAAAATTTCATCGTAATGGAATGCGATCTTAATATAATTTAAAAAATACTTTTTTCTTACAATGATCGTCGCATCATATAATAAATAAATTAAAAAAATCGAATAAATATTTTAACAATTAAAAAGAGAGAACGTTAAGGTTAGAATTATATTTTACAATTTAATTTAATTTTAAATTATTTATTTTCTTTTAACTAAAATTATTTTTTTTTTGAAAAAAGATTGCTAAAATTATTGCTTCACTAAAAAGTATACAGTTTTTTTTAAGTGTCTTTTAGAAAATATTTTATTCTTAAATTTAAGTTTTTCTGTTTTATTTACAACTTAGTTTTAAATTTTCAATTCCAATTCGTTTGCAAAAATATTGTTTTTTCAATAATTTAATCAAGATATATATAAATCTGAATAATGATTGTACATGTATAGATGATTTTCTGCAATTTAATTTTTTTTTGTAGATAGTTCGTCTGTTAAGCAACACACTAATTAAAAAAATACAATCATTAAATTTCAACTTCAATGGTTGAGCTTGAGAGATATCAGAAATATATTTCCTCTTGATTTTGATTATTTTTGTTATCGTTCAATTGAACAATATTGTTACGTGGCGGTGGTAATGGAGGCGGTGGTAAATTTGGTGGTGGCGTTGTTGGTGTACCAACAAAACCGGTCGATGTGCCTGAAGTTGTTCCATAAACCGACATACTTCGTTGCGTCTGTTGGGATTGCTGCTGCTGCTGCTGTGGTTGTTGTGAGAGACCACCATCGCTGCTACGTAAACGATAACGTTCTGGTAATTTTGGATACGTATTTGTTCTGAAATAAAATTTATTAAATTAAATGAACAAAAATATTCGCCAATAACAATTCTTACCTTATTGCCGGATTTCCAGTATGCGTTGGATTTAATTGTTGTATGACAGCCGGACTGCTGCCAGTGCGTGTGTGATTTGGTATCATTGTTTGGTAATTTTGCTAAACAAATATAGTTGGCCAATTATAAATAGAGAACAATTTCCATTTGGTTTTATTATCTTTTTAAAGAAATCTTACCTTTTTATCGGCTAATTTCAGTGGTAACATTTGTATAACACTTCCACCCGAACTTATTGGTGATGTAAGTGAACTATTGGAAGATGTCTTTTCAGACTTTGTGCTAATTTATGTGGAAAGAGAAATTTGTTTTTTTTAAACACCAAAACCAAATTGCAATAAAAATTTGTTTTTATAAATATTGTGTATTAGCTTTGTGTATTAAATCTGTTATCGTGATAAAATAACAGACAATTTCCGTAGCGACATCTTTAAGATTGTTAATCAAAATATATTAAATGTTTTATACAAAATTAAAGGTTGAACTAGGTTGCATTAGATGGCGCTACTGAAATTTGCTCTCATTATTTCACTATTACAAATTTATTCACTTTGGTATTAGTTATTTATGTAAAAAAAAGTTGAGTGTTTGAATTACAAAAAAAGTTAGTTCTTAAATTGACCACTTCGATGCTCCACTTGTAATATATGATAACGATAAGTATATGATATCAGCACTAACTTTACGAACTAAACAAAGTTTAATAAAAGATAATATGTGATTTATAATTTCCTTTTAGTCTTGTTTGAGTTCGGAGATATTTCGAAAAATGGTTAATATTAGCAGTTTTTGAAATATAAAAGTTAAAATTTGCAGTGGTGCTACGCGCAGTGGTGATTTTTAGCACTAAACAAAGTTTCACAAACTCATATAATCTTAAATTGCGGTGTCATCCCGAATTTTCCAAGACAATTTATTGATTTGAACTTATTTTATTTTGGCTAAATAATAAATTAAAATTCTGGAAAATTTGCTCTACAGGCGCGAATAGTCCTTTTTTGCTCAAAATAAACCGTATTATTTCGGAGAATCATCGTTTCTGAGAATAATTGCTTTTCCTGGGAATTGTATTTTCGTAAAACGGTCGTTTTATATCGAAGAATTGTTGGTACACCATTTCGGAGATATTGATAGAATTGAAAAATTATCAGTGGCACTCTAATGGTGACTTTTGGAACTAAACATTGTTTTACAAAAAAGTTATCGATTGCTAGTTTTGAGAATAACATTATTTAGAAAGGAATATTAATATCAGTTCCACACAGTTTTTCCATTTCAATTATCACTTTAAGTACGGCTTCCATGCAAATGTATGAAATTCATTCATAAAAGATCCATCCAACGTATACGTTTGCATGGAAGCCGTAGCTTTAGTAACGAGTAAAATGCAATATTTTGAATAAATGCTGTACATGATGTAAAACTAAAAAAATTGTTGCTTTGATGCTTCGATAAAACAAATAAGTTTTATGTTTTGATTCCATCTTGAAATAAGTCGTCATCTTGAATGAATTTTGAAAAACTAAAAAATATTTTTTAATGGCGTAAAATGATAGATAATTCGGTTCGTTTAAAAAAAAGTTAATTAGATATTGAAATTAATTTGTGCTTTTAAGTAAAATGTCGGCAGAGATGTTGCTGAAATAATTATTAATATTATGTTGAGATTAAAATTCGGGAAACCGTTGAAAGTTGGTAATAAATAAAATTTGTGCTCGTCATAAGACACACAAAATGTTTAGTAAAGCAATTAGTGAGCAAAACCAAATTAATTGTGTTAATTTGAGTCACTCGATTGCAGTGGCTTTTTTCGTTATTCTTATTCTTACCTAGATAGTGAGGATAGTTTTAGTGGAAGTTGTTGCTTAACTTTTGATGCATTCGTTGCGCTTAATAATGTAGCTGGTGGTGTTTTCGATACTGAAGAAAAAAAAGAACAAATTTTATAAAATTGATTTACCATCAAACTCAATATTGAAAAACTTACCACTACGATATTTATCTTTTCGCCGATCGTTAAGCGTACCAGTTCCACCGCCGCCACTGGCCACTCCATCGATATTGTGTTCATCGGCACTTTGATGTACGGAATCATCGGATGTGTTAATTAAATTATTTGCCGATATCGGAACGTTTGGTGACAAAAGTACACCTTGGCTGGTTAGTATTTCCATTTTTCTAAATAATTGTTCGCGCTGTTGCTTAATGTCTTCTTGTTCGGCCCGAATTTGCTTCAGAACAGCCTCTTGTTGCTGACGTCGTTCGTCCAGCTCTTTTTCTTGCACATCCTTCTGTTTTAGCCATGTTGTTTTTTCTTCTTGCAATTTATCTTGTAAATTACGCAACTCCTCCAGTTGATCGTTGTGTCGATACATTGTTTTTGGATTATCACGGATTGCATTAACCTGAGAATGAAGACTTGATATTGTCGTCATTTGTTGATTTATAATACAAAGTAATGTGTGCAAGTGATGTGACACTTGCAACGCTTCATAATTATGATCTTGGCTTAATCTATGGGTGTAATTATTATACTGTTGATGATGATGATGATGGTGAGATGGTGTTCCAGCTGCCGAAAAAGTTATTGTATCAGTCTCCGAAGAATATGAATCTCTTTTTTCATGATTGTCTTTATTGTGTATACTTATTGTATTGTTAATTGTCGATATTACAGCATCACGCCACGGTGGTATTGGCTAAAAAGGTTTTTCTCATTAGAAACAATCGCAATCACATGCGTTTGCTACAGCTTACCTTATTTTTGCGTTCATCAAAACCGCTAAATGTTTCAGCACGAGTTGGCAATTTTGGTGATTGATAGGCTTCGCTTTGCCTCTCGCCAATCGAACTAATTGGCCGAATGGGCAATTCGTGTCCAGTAGCTGCTTTGTACAGATTCGATGCCAGTTGGCTTATCTCTTGTACAGTGAGGAATACACGTTTCGATATCTCAACAGTATCACAGTCATCGGTTACTAATTCTTTGTATGAGCCAAAACTTGAAAGAAATTCTTCAGCCACAATCGGTTCATTTACATTATTTGCACTTTGTGCAACGCCACCACTACTTTCCAGTAAATAACTGGCCTGCAGTGCAACCTTTTCTTCCAACAATATAGCTTGTTCCAAATCCTTTTGACGCATTTTATCTAGAAAAATAATTGTTCTTGGTATAAATTTACTGAGAGTAATATTTTATTTCTATGAAATAAAGGAAATTATGTAATCAGTTGATTTTTTGTAGAATTACTTGTCGTATATGTGTAGTAAATGTAAAGTCCTTAATTCGTTTTCTCAGGAGGCTTAAAAGGAAAGTTTGTGATAGATATCCAAAATACCTATCATAGAAATATTAACCTAATAACAGGGCAGCCAAATCAAACACCATAGGGAAATATCGTAGATTTCCACTTATGAGGCGAGAGTATAAGCAGAGAAGGATCATGGGTATCAAATAATTGAATTACATTTTAATTGGAATACATATTTCATATCAATAATATGAAACATAAAACTGAACTACAAAAATGATGATCAGATAGTAGATTAGGACACTTGGGCAAATAGTATTGAATAATTATAATATAATAATAAAGAAATGATAAATAAGTAACAGGATTGATGCATGCACGATCTTGAATAATTGGTTTACGGGTTTTCATACAATTTTACCAGCTGATCTAGACATTTTCAACAAATATCAGCAGATTTTAATAACATTTTTGAAACAAAGTCATTAATTTTAACCTTTTATGAAATTTCAGCTGTTTTTATAACATAAGACCAATTTAATTAAATCTTACAAAATAATTGACTCTTTATTTAAATAGTTAAACGTTATAAGATTTTCAGCTCTAATAGTTGTAATTTCAGCAGATATAATTTTTTACTATTTTGACAATATTCAATCAGATTCGGTTAGAAATTGTGTACATCTCTACAAATCTAATTAAATCTTAAAGGTTTTCATGACGTTTTAACTAGATAAAATTATAAAAAAAATAGTTATAATTTAAGTAGTAACGTAAGCTTTAATTGGACGCATATAATTAAATCCAAAAAAATTATGTCATTCATCGAAGACACGTTATAAAGAAATTGTGAACATTATTTAAATATTAAAAATTAATTGTTAGCCACGATGAAAAATTATATTTTTTTACTCAAATATATTATATGACTTAATATAATATTCAATTTAAAAGATAATTACAATTTGTTAGTTATGTTGGTACTTATTAAATAAAACCAAAAAGTATAATGTCTACAATACATTTTTATTGAAATTTCCATAAAAAAGTAAAACCGCCGTGTGCAACCTCTAAATTATTTACGATTTTTTGAAACTTTTTTTTAGTAGTTTTGAAGCAAGTCGAACATTTTAAGTCTATGTGAGCTAGATCAGCTAAAAAAATGTACCTTCTATATGATTGGCGGCCACGCTAAGGTAACATATTGCTGATTCATATTATTTTATCAATACCTAATGGTATGAAGCGAAGATTTTTTATGCAAAGAATTAAGCAACAATAATCACAGTTTCATTTAAAACATCGATAGTTAGGAATGGAAAACATAGCTCCATGTAAACTTTAGACAAATTAGCAGAGCAAAGATATTTTTCAGGTTTGTAGTGCTAACCAATAGAAGTGTCCTCGAAAAGTTCCCGATTCTAAAGGTTGCAGAAACCCTGATATCAGGGTTGTCAAACCCATTTTTTTTATTTAGTTCAGTAAAATGAAGATATCTCTTAAAGCGTAAATGGTACAATGCTTAAATATAGCTTAAAATACGCAAAAATAAATTCCCCGCTATATTGTAAAACAGTGTTAAAGTTAGCGAAATTTGAGGTTAGGTTTTTTTTTTATTTTCTCTTTGTGCAATTTTGAACAACTTAATGGTACAAAGGAGTCAAACACTACTTCTATACATAATTCTAGATGATATTTCTATTTTAAAGACATTTTATTTTCGAATTTTTTAAGCTATTGACCAATATTGTACAGTTTGCAATTTTAAAGATAATTGAATTTCTAATAAAAAACGATGCATTTTTATATTTAAAAAAAAATGTTGTGCAAAACTTTAGACAAATTAGCACAGCTTTGGGTTTGTAGTGATAAACAATAGAAGTGTTCTCCAAAAAATCCCCGATTGAGACGACACTTCATCAAAGTTGCATATTTAAAAATCAAAAACAATTACTATGAGCTGTAGTTTTTTTAGAAAAAAACTAAAATAATTGAAAGCAGAAATTTCTCAATTTTATACAATATTCATTATTTTACCGATAAAATTCAGAAAAGTCGCTAAAAATTCGAAACTTTTATTTTTAATACTCCCATAGAGATCTCAGGATTTTAACTTACATCTAGACTTAAATTTAAAAAATTAAAAAATATGAGGAAATTTTTATTTTGTTATTACAAAACTATTCCGCACATGTTTTATTTTGAAATTTTGAATTTTTCTATATTTCGGCCAATTCTAATATGCATGACGTAAATGGAATATTCGTCTCTAAATTACATACACACCTTAAATTTCTTATCTATATCCATACAAAAAAAAAATCAAACTTATTTACTTTTATATCTTATCTATATAATATTTTAACGACTATGCTCGAAACTTGATAAGATTATAACCTGTAATGCATAATCGTTAGAGGAAAATAGACTCACTATTTTATGTCAATATTACTTTTACACCTTCAAAGTTCATTTATAAATTATTTTATGTAAAAAAACAATTTTATATAAATGCAATCGATCGGAAACTATAGAAAATTTGTCATAACTCAAAATATTCCAAAAATAACAGACATGGGCTAGACTGTGAAAGGATATAAAGAAACAAATTTAGTGTATTTCTATTGTTAATTGGAAAAATGTGTTTTCTCAAAATTGTATTTGCCGGACTTTTATTTATAATTCAATTGGACAATTATTCAATGTCAAAGTATGATGAATATTGTCCACAAATGTGTAATTGTGATTTATATAAAGACTTAAATAGAGCTAATTGCAGGTAATAATTAAAAATAAAACAAAATGGCAATTAAATTAAAATGACTAACTACAATTATAACGTTTACAGTTCACAACATTTAATAAATGCCCAAATAAATATAGCAAAATACGTAGAATATTTAGACTTAAGTGCAAATGATGTCACCGTTTTAGATAACAATTGTTTTAGTGTAGGTGTCTTATACATTTATTTTGTATATGATTAATTTTCTATAATACGTTTTTTTAGGAATTAAAACAATTAATAATATTAAATTTATCAAATAATTCAATCGATACCATTTACTTGGATGCGTTTAGCAAATTAGAAAAATTACAACATTTAACAATTAGCCACAATCGTTTGGAGACGTTTGACAATCGCATATTGGAAAAACAACATTTGCTCATTTCGTTGGATTTAAGTGGCAATAAATTTATGAATTTGCCGAATCAACCGATTTTGTTTAGTGATTCGTTGGAGGTAAAATGAACACATTTTATTAAAGGTGCCCAATCTACACAACACGTTTTTTACCATATCGATACACTAACTTCAATAAGCGCTATTCCATATTTTTGCAAAAATCTTTTTTTTTAGTGAAATGACACTCTTATCTATGTCTGTGGAGTCGGATTCGTGGAGTCGTTCATTTTTGGCCACAATCGGATTCGTAAAATAAAACCAACGACTCGGACTCCTACTATTAAATTTTGTTTTATTAAATAATGGTATTTAAAAAAATATTAAGACCAATAGGAGTTGACTAAACGTAAATGCTTAGAATCACAAAGAAGTGAAGAAGTGTTAATGTCTTATTCTGCGAGTTTTAGGGACACATTTTTTGAAGGTAATTCCAAAAATTTAACTAAAAACTCAAATATATTTATTTTTTTAAGCTAAATCAACATAATTTAATTCAAAGCCTTAATTATGCTAAAATTTGCAGCATATTTAAACATAAAAATTTTAAGTAAAATAAAAATAGTTTGTTTGCGTCGATAAGGTCATGTTTCTTCGATGATTTAAGAATACGAAGAGCAGAAAATCGCCTTTCCTTGAGAGTTTGAGACCACAATTTATATTATATACAACTTATATAATATCATAATGTAAAAATGTGTTTACATTATGATAATATGCAGTGAATTTTAGTATAATAAATTGGATGTGAATTAAATTATGTTGATAATTAGCTTAAAAATGTATGTATTTGAATTTTTCGTTTTTCTTTTTCAGAATCAGAGTCGGAGTCGTTTCGAAGATTTCTAATTGCCGGAGTCGGAGTCGTAAAATTTTTTAACGACTCCGCAGCCCTACTCTTATCAAGAGATACATCCATTAGAATAATACAAAGAAAAATTGTTCTATAAAAAACAATTAAATTGTTTGTCGTACTTAGGTTTTCTTGCTGTGTCGCTGTACTGCGAGACAGTTTCTTGTTTATCCTGTAAAGTTAACAAGTTGTGAATAGCGCTTACTGAAGTTAGGGTATCGATATGTCTCCTTGTGTGCAGTCTTCGTCTAAAACCCGACTTGTAACAGAAAATTCATAAAACATCAATTTTAATTTGATAAAATTTGTGTCCGGAAAACATCCAAAAACATAAGGAGACATATGTGAAAAACATGTAGTGTAAATTTATTTTAAGATTGTAATAATATGAGCCGTCGAGAATGAAAATGGAATAAGTCATATTTTTCTAATATCGAGATATTGAAACATTTGCGTTTTCATGTTATGAAAAATATCAGTTAAAGTTTTTTTCAAACTGTTTGCAATAATAGTACGTGTAATCGTTGTACGAAAGAAAAAATTATGTTTTATTTCTTATATTTTTTAAATAAATAATATTTGTACTCCTTAAAAATATATTTTAATGGAAGAATTTAATTTTTATTTTGTATGGTTTCGGAAATATCGCGTGGTCCAATTTTAGGAAAAGTACATGTACTGCTATTTTTAAAATGCAATTTAATAAAATCTATCTATCCGATCTTTCTGAAAATTTTCAGTTTCATAGATGATTATATAAATCAATAATAATTCTAACAACTTCTTTATTCTAAATGGCCGCCAAATATTCAAAATATAGTAGCTCAAAAAGCTCATCTCTTTTCAACTAATTTTAATTTGACAAATTATATTCTTAACTGGTAAAATATAGGAATTATACATTTTTGTTTTAAATTTTTAATGAATTTTCAATGTTTGCAAAAGCAAATTATCAAATTGTATGGCAAACCTTTCAAAATGGCGATAATATAACAATTTTTAGATGCAGTTTTTAAAATTTAAATTTTATTATCTGTTACAAAAAATTAAAAAAAAATGTTAAACAAAAAAAGCCTCCATACAAAATAGTCACATTTACTCCTAATGACGTCATAACGCAAAAAATATGAATGCAACTAAAATGTGTTCGAGATGTTTAATTCTTAGAATTTTTTATTTTATTAAACTGCATCAAAATCTAAGAAATTTGGAACTTAATAAAACCTTAATTTTTACTTAGATATGATTTATTCCACTTTAATTCAAAACAAAATATTGAATATTTACGCGCATGGCTGTAACAAAATATGAAAGTATTGCACATCAATAACTTCATTTTTGTTAAAACTTGACTTATTCCACTTTCATTCTCAACGGCTCATATAACGTCTAATTATGGCACAAAAAAAATTAAAACATTCACATTAAAATCTTCTTTTACGCAGATTTTAAACCTAGCCAACTCGAAAATATCGGACATATTCGCATCGACATTTAAAGGATTGCCAAACATACGATCGATTGACTTGTCGCAAAATTTATTAATAACATTAAGTATTAGTGCATTTCATCACAATAAACATTTAGAATATTTAAATTTAAATACGAATCCATGGAATTGTGATAAGAATATGCAGAAAATATTAATGTGGTTGAAAATGGGCAAAACAGACTATTCCATTGAAGTTTGCAGTAAGTTTAATTTTTTTATGGAAATATAAAATATAAGTAACATATTTCTTTTAGCCTCTTCGCCACAATTTCCCACACACAAGTTTGAAAGAATTGAAGTGGAAAGAGGAGATGTTACCACGATGGATGCACCATCGACTACACCCAAACCAACCGTTAAAATTGATAAAGTTTGGAAAACAAACGAAAATATTTTTATTTCTCAACAAAACTTATGTCCACTGAATAATTCAGAACAAGCATGCGATTTATTTGAATCGTGTTTGGCGAATTTTTCCGCATTCTATAGATTGGTGGAATTGAATGAAAAAAATAAACCGTGCAATTCACACGCAGACATGCGAGATGCAACAAAGCGTTCAATGGAAATTTCATTCATTACAATAAACACAGCATTTTATGGCGGAGCAATAGCTGGTGCAATATTCGGTGGAGTTTTTATTTATCTAGTTAGTTTGGTGCTAACACATTGCTGTGCAAGTAAGCAAACCAAACAAAGACGTTTGCGACGCCGAAATGCAATAAGACAGCAAAGAAATGTTGAAATTAGAGCGGTTAATCAGGAGCCGTTGGTTGAACAACCATCTGAAATGGATCGAAATTCAATTACCCATACAGCAGAAGAGCCGATAGTTGTAAGACGTCCCAGAAGACATCGACCGCAACCAAATTCACAAAATCAACAAATCGTACGTCAAAGAAATCCATCATTTTTCTCAATGTTATTCGATAGACCCATTCATAGGGGATATTATCGATCGTTAAATCAAAATGCCACTAATTTGGTACGTCGACTTAGTCAAAGTCGTTTATTTATTAATTCATCTCGGACAAACGGCAATAACAGCAGCAATAACAGTCCATCTCCACGAGCCGATAACATTCGACAGACATATAGCTTCAATGCAGCCGATACTGTGGTAAATATTGAGACTCCAACAAATGCAACAGTATTACAAGAAAATCTGAGTGCGCATTCTATAACAGAACCAACAGCTCCGCCGGATCCTATAGAAATTGCCAGGTCTGAAACGCCTCCACCGGCATATTATGATATTATAGTTAATGACAATAAATGAAAATTAAATAACTATTTTTGGCGTTTCTTTTTCCTTCAAAATTCTTGATGCATTCATTTGGTAGTACTTGTACTAAGCTAATTATTTTTAATAAAAAAGTCTAATCTCACTAAACAATTTCATGTTTAAAATGCTTTGCGTTGATTAAACGATTTTTTCGACATTTTTTAGAAGAAAAAAATAATTATAACAAACTGTAAAATTCAAGATGGCGTCTACAATATAAAAACACTTTGTTTCAACAAAGAACAAAAAATATAGATAAGTGAAAGCCAACTCGTAGTTTAAAAAATTCAGGAAGATATTATTAAAAATATGTAGAATAGGATAAAATTTAAAATTGTTTCCCATTGAAATCGTTCATTCCTTCTGACATCATACACAAAATATTTAAAAATCCTCTGCACGAAAAAGACAAAAATCGCACACGAATTATACGTAAAATGAGTGTACAAATTAAATGGAACAAGTAAATCCACGTCCTATTTACAGGCATTTATGTGCAAAATTAAATGCAATCGGTGGCTAAATTAATTTTTTGCACGTAAATTACACGTAAATTTTTGTACAATTCAAGTGCAAAATGCATGAAATATTGCAGAGAACGGATTATAAAATATATTTGCAAAAATGTACGTGCAATTTGTATACATTTGTGTGCGAAATTAATTGCAAGACAGATTACATGCACATAAATTGCTTAACGTCTTTGTAAGCTATTTTAAATAAAAAATAATTTTTATTTTTATTTAAATGACGCACAATTTTGTCAAAAATACTTCACGGGATCCTGGTTAAATAAACAAAAAACGAATTTGTGTTAATTATTCGTTAAAAGAAACAAGTTATTCAATACTTAATCTTTTGACGCCATTTCGAATTATATCGCCATCTTAAATTGTACGTTACAATTATTTGTTTAAACTTAAATACAGGAAAAAATCGTCTCATAATTGGCGTGACTTGTAGTTTGGACAATAAACATATACATTTTTTAGAACTAATAAATATACATAAAACTATAATTCTAGACACAAAAATTACATTTAACAAAATTACAATAACAAAAAAATGGGCAAAAATATTCTAATTTTTCGGATTCCATACTTTTGGTATGTATCGATTAGCTTACCTTGTAGTTCACTATTTCCCAAAGCTATCATTTTTAAATAAGCAACAATTTTTTGTTTTTGGGAGGAAAATAATTAGCATTAATATTGATTATTTTTCGGTTAGAATTTTTAGGCAAAATTAAAGCAAATAATAATGGTTTTTCGTAAAAGTATTTGTTAAGCAACAATATAAAAATTATTCTATGAACAAAAAAAACGAAAACTCACTGATAAGATCACGAATTTTTGCATGTTTTGCTTCTAGGCTGCTTTGACGTTGTTCGGCTGTTTGGCAATCGTCTGAGTCCGATTCATCGGATGGACAATTTAGTACGGCAGCACTGAGAAATTAGAAAGAAAAAAATAATTTTTGAAAAAAAGTTAAAGAGAAAACTGCAACTTACCGAATCGATTGAATCCACACGTTTTTATCCTTTGGATTTTGCACTTTCAATTCATACATTTCGGGATAGGCAGGATTGGATGATATTATATAAATGCCACGTGATTCAGTGCCCGCCTTTTCACGAATCAAAAGTTTTTGTAACGAAACAACGCCAGCCTATTTATTTATTATTTATTAATTATTATTTAATTATTAATTAATTTTTATTTAATAACTAATTATAATTAATTAGCAATTATGATTAATTATTAATTAATTAATTTTATTTAATAATAAAAGTTATTAATAATAGTTAATTAATAAATAATAATTAATAATAATTAAAATGCACCTTATTTTCTGGTGTGAAAAAACTATATTTCTGCGAATTTTCTTGCAGAAAAAAGAGACAATCGGTTAACACAACCACAATAACTGTTTGCATCTTTGAACGTCCCTGCATGAGAGTAGCAACACCTTCAAATCTATTAAAAAAACAAATAAATTGTGTCTGTTAAAACAATAGAATTTAAAACATACTTAAGCTTTCGATTTGAATTGACAATGTCGGATTTCTTGAATTTGTCTTTTTTATAAAAAGTATTGGATTTTGCATCGATTCGTTTGAATATGTCAAAGTGTCGATCATCATTTTCCTTCTGGGCCACCCTTGCATTAACGTCCACCAAGATTTCTTTTATCAATGCATTTGCCTTTTGCAAATTTTCATGCTCAATTGTATTTTCTTTAGTCAACTTTAATTGATCCTCAATTAATATTGGATATTTCGTCAGCCGTTGTACAACAAATAATGTGCATTCTGGGATTCCTTTACGTTTGAGCAATTTATTGGTTTGTTTGTACTTGTGCCATTCGGCAAATGTTTGATCGCCAGTTTGATAACGCTTAAATGTTTCGACAGCTGTCTTATGATTTGAACAAAATTCACCTGAAATGTTTTATTTATTATAAGTATGGTTTTAAGACAGGCTCTCGACCAATTTTTGTTTTATTATTTTATATAATGAAACATTTGTTTAATTTATATAAGTTTCGTTAATTTTTATTAACTTTTTCGGTATGCATATTGCATAATCTACAATTGTATTTATTATTAAGTTCAGAATTAAGATAATTATCTAAATTTTACGAAAGATGATCGGATTATTAAACTCTAGCAGATCTAGATCATTTTGAAGACACTAGAAACTACTCTGAAATTTTAGTTCAAAAACACGTAATTATTTCTCAGAACTATCCATATTACGAAATGTTATCTTATTAATTTTTTTAATTAAACTGCTTTTTAACTAAATCAATTTTTTATCTCAACTAAATTTTATTCCAGATTTAATATTAACGATCTATCATCTATATCCAATAAGAAAACTCCTTTAGAGGTAGGAAGAAAAAATTGACCTGAGACAATGAATAGTTCGAAATCGTAATGATTGCCTCTAATATTATTTCATAAATAATTTCGTTTTTTTAATAGTAGTTTCGGAATAGAGGTAATTGTTTTTGAATAATTCGGATTGGACAAATTTTCCTTTGGGAAGGGCGAGGGTATAAATACCGAAAAATCAACTTAAGAAGAATATACATATTAATGGAGAAACATTTCTTCTCATCTTTCCCTATCTATCTCTCCACCTCCATCTATCTTTCTATCTTTCTATCTTTCTATCTTTCTATCTTTCTATCTTTCTATCTTTCTATCTTTCTATCTTTCTATCTTTCTAT
>JANSTW010021117.1:0-11221 GCA_027564275.1 Diadocidia ferruginosa | reverse complement strand
CTTATTATAATATTTGAAATTAAGCAAAAAGCTTCATGAACGATTTATTAATAAATATTTACATTTCCCTTAATTCAAATAAAAAACACAATCTCCTATATAAAATACTTTGATTACTTTAATGGTTTTTTAAAGATTATATTTTATTGATTACAGACAAATAATAACACTGCTTGCCTGCGAGGTATATACATTATTTACAGAGCATCACATATCCTATAATATTATGTTGAAGGCAAAGTGCTTGCTTACACAAAGCGAACCAACGAAAAAAAAGAAAATTCTTGTTTTGAATATTTCAAGACGTACAACAAACAGCAGCTTGGGAGTTTTTCTTTTGCGATATAATTTATTCGCTATAAATGTAAAATGTATAAATAATGTTGAATAAGAACATATAATATCAGGCCAAGATAATAATATTATGCACACACAACTCAAAGTGTTGGCGACTTTTTTGTTGTTGTTGCTATATCTCGCAGATATCCATTAGTTATAGTGTATAGACCCCAAGCTCTTAGTATATAGTACATACTATGTTATACAATGGATAAAGGAGGATGTGCAAGAAACTGTTAAACTAACAGAAGAAAGAAGAAGTAGTTTTTATCTGCTTTATGAGATCTTTGTATATATTATAGTTTGTTTTTTCTTAACACGTTTATTATAACAAAGTCAAAGCTCTGTAATATTATTAAATATTTTTTTTCTACACTAGCTGGCAATAAACTCTGAAAAACAACTTGTATTATATATAGTTAGACTTTATTATATGTATAATTATCCAATTAAAAATGATATTCTCATCCTCTTGCACTTCAAACATGTATATATTCTATACGGTGTAGATTTCCTTTCTCTACTTGAATGATGATCGTTTCAGTTTAGTTGAAGTTTTTTTTGTATTAATAATTTTTGTCTGAATATAAAATATTATTATTTATATAAAATAAAGCGTCCAGAGAGCAATTTAAAACCTTCATAATAATATTGTTGCTGTGCTATTAATATTATAGTTGAACTAATCTTTCAGTTAAAATCTTTTGCATTATATAGTAAGCTATATAATATGCACACTAACCAAACCAATGGCCTGGCTTAATTTCACATTTCCATTATATTATTATATGAATATAATATGATTCATATATATGAGACTTTTGTATTTATTTTATAGACTAAAAGTTCTGAAATATAATACAAGAGGCGCATGTGACAATGAAAATTTAAACACTTTGCTTATATAACTTTTCAAATTCGCATATATGAGCTTTGTATAAAATAAATCTGCACCAGAATTAAGTCTAATATTTTACATATTCATATATACAGTCGAGTTGAAAACAAAATTTTCATTTAAAATAATATATAAAGTGTGATGATGAGCTTCTTCATCATTCCTATATGTGTTATTTTGTATAATATATTGATGCGGGATAGAGACTGTTACAATATAATATATTAGTTGTGTGGTATATGTATGAAAAGTTCATATAGCCAAAACAAAAGTTTATATTCTATATTCCATAGTAGAAAATAATTATTTTATATATTTTGATGAGAATTTTGTATATATATACAAAATTTCCATTTATAGCTAGCCTTAAATATCCTTTTCCATATATCTGACACTTCACTGTATAATATATTCTATATATGAACTTTAATTATATTTTATAAATCTCTTGTAACATCATTGCATATATACATAAATATTTTGCAGGGATGGTTTATACAATATAGAAATCTACAAATTATATAAATAATAGGAAAATAAACAGAAATAAAACTTTTCGTGATGCACAAAACTTTTTTATTTATGAATATTTTTTATTTATATTCAGAAGTTTTCATAAATAAAAAAGTTTTGTGCATCAGGAAATCAATCGAAATTTTCGTGATGCACAAAACTTTTTTATTTATGCAATTTTTGTATTTATATTCAGAAATTTTCATTTAAATAAAACAGTTTTGTGTATCATAAATGTAATTATAGGTGAGAGAAAGTGACTTTTTTACTTATACAAATTTCTGATTTATACATTTTTTATGTAATCAGATATTTTCATAAATAAAAACGATTTGTGCATTCGTGCATTAATTGCATTATTTTTTTTAAATTTTCTGAAAAATTGACACAATTTCATCCGATTAAAACAATATGTTCTGAATAGTTTATAAGCTTTATGAGCAAATAAATTTTGTATTTTTTTGTACCTAAAATCACAAAATCACAATCACAATGTCCGTCCCTGACGATATATACATAGATCATATTTTGATATCTTTTAAGCTGTTATGAAAACAACACTACAGAATTGTTGGAATATCTCATATTGATGTATATTTTATTTAGTGTTAATAAATTTATTGACTTAAGGAATTTTTATATGAGAGTTAAGTTTTAATTATTTGGAAATTTTCTAGAAATAAATTTGTATTTAATAAAAAATTCTGAAAATTTCCTTAAATTGTCTCTTCTCTATATCAAATAACTAATAATATTCAAATAATTATAAAAATGGTTTTCATTGATAAGATTTGTTACAAGTGATTTATAATGGAGTGCCACAAGTGTGTATTTTAGGAACTTAAAAGCCTGTTTATAAATGATATTTCTATCTATTTTAATCTAAGACCACGGTTTTCATTGACTATTATTGAAAGGATTTATTGCTATTGATTTATGGTGGAGTTCCTCAAGTATGTATATTAGGAATATAGTTTTTGTATCTGTTCATTCTTATACCATGGTTTTCATTGATTATTATTGATAATATTAGTTACAATTGAGTTATGGTGGTGTTCCTGATGTATGTATTGTATATATTAGGAACTATAGTTTTTCTGCCATTTCATTCTAATACTATGGTTTTCATTGACTATTATTGATAATATTAGTTACTATTGATATATTTTTGAGTGCCTCAAGTATGTCTATTAGACACTGTCCTGTTTATAAATGATATTTCTACATTTTCTATCTAATA
Source organism: Diadocidia ferruginosa (assembly GCA_027564275.1). NCBI lineage: Eukaryota > Metazoa > Arthropoda > Insecta > Diptera > Diadocidiidae > Diadocidia > Diadocidia ferruginosa. The sequence goes on along the minus strand of JANSTW010021117.1, from coordinate 8,231 downwards.
CCACATGTTTTAAATTGAGTATTATTGATAAGATTTATTGCTATTGATTAATGGTGGAGTGCCCCAAGTATGTATTTTAGGAACTATGATATTTTGTTTTGTGTCTGTGTGACTCTGTATACATGATATAGAGAAATGCGATAATATAATAATTATTAAGTCAATTTTTAATATTCTTTAAAAGTGACTTAAATTCTACCGCAGATGCACTATATCTCTAAAATGTACTCCACCAATCTCGAGTCCTTGTAAAATTTAAACTCTATATTATCCTCGATGCAGCTATATCTGTTATAATATTATAGTCACACATAATATTATAATAACAAAATAATAACATTTAGAGCTTATAATAAGAATGAAACATTATACATATATAGAGTGAAATTTCAACAACATGAAAATTATTATAACATGCATTCTATGTCACGGTTCACTGCACTTGTCTTGAGTGTTATGTGTGCGCTGTGCAATGGGTATGCAATATTTTCTATGTATACCTAAAGTTAAATTGTATATATGCTCAGTGCTGCACATCTTCAAAAAGATAATAATATGACACAATGCTGCACATATTATATTATATACATGTAGCACTGCTGTGCAGACTACATAATAATAATTTTAAACATTTTTTTCTTGAAAAAATATAAATATTATGTATGCGAAGAGATATACCAGTGTATACACGTAATATAAATTGGAAAAGCTAAGAACGAACGATGTACCAACACATTTTATTTTGCGCTTGGATAAGTTTTGCAAATTTATTTTTTTGTTATAAATATTATATGTTGCAATTCACATAATAATATGAGAGAATAATAACATAAAATATGGTTTTATTATTATTGACACTGATTACCATTATAAAAGTTATGCTGTAGGATAGATTGGCCTTTTATGTAGAAAATCTGTGAGTATCAGTTGCTCCTTAATCGATTTTTAAATATATCTTCACAGTCAGTTTGTCCCACATTCAATTAGTTCTACAGTCAGTCAATCCCACTTTAAGTCAGTCCCACAATAAGTCAGTCAGTCCCACAGTCAGTCAGTCTCACAATTTGTCAGTTAGTCCCACAATAAGTCAGTCACACAGTCAGTCAGTCCCACCGTCATTAGTTCCACTGTCAGTCAGTCCTATAGTCAGTCAGTCCCCTAGTCAATCAGGTTCACAGTCAGTCAGTCTTACAGTCAGTCAGTCTCACAGTTTATCAGTCAGTCCCATAATAAGTCAGTCCAACAGTCAGTCGGTCCCACAGTCAGTTAGTCCCACCGTCATTAGTCCTACTATTAGTCAGTCCCACAATCAATCAGTACCACAGTGTTAGTCCCACAATAAGTCAGTCAAACAATCAGTCAATTCCACAGTCAGTTAGTACGCAGTCAGTCAATCCCACTTTAAGTCAGTCCCACAGTAATTCACTCAATCCCAGAGTCAGTCAGTCCCATAGTCAGTCAGTCTCATAGTTTGTCAGTTAGTCCCACAATAAGTCAGTACCACAATCATTCAGTCTTACAGTCAGTCAGTCTCACAGTTTGTCAGTCAGTTCCATAATAAGGCAGTCCCACAGTCAGTTAATCCCACCTAATCTAGCTTTCGCTAGAGCCCGCAAAAAAATATGATGTCTTTACGCATAATATACTGACAAGAGTTTCACTATTTCTATAGGCTAACCTTTTGTCAGTAGAGTTGGCGGGTATTATCCAACTCTACTGACGAAGGCTTAGCCTACAAAAAGTGCATCTCTTCTCGGTACATGAGTAAAGACTTAATATTTTTTTACTTCATTAGCATGTTCCTAAATTTCAAATTTATTTTATTTTTTTAAATTTAATCCATCCTAATGTATGAAAAAATATCTTATAAAAAATGTGCACTCATTATATTCCTCTGAAAATAAAACTTTGTGCGGTTTCTCATGAAGCAAAAAAAAAATCGAATTAAAATTTCTTTTATAAGAACCTGAAATAATAATATTTTAATGTATTTCTTAGCGCAGTCAGATAAAATATACTAATTAATGTGATTTTTTTTCATCTTTTCCAGACAAAGCACACAATGCGAAACAATACGTTTTTGCTATCATGATGAGGTGGAAACATTGAAGTGAAACTTTTTTTGTTTAAAATTCCTCTTGCCTATATACCTTATATATATATATCGTGTCGGTCGCCTTCATTATCACGTCTATATTGCTGCTGCCGCCACCGCTGTGTCAACGAACACCACCTCATCTCTAACCAGAGCCATAAAAGGAAAAGCCAATTTTTTCAGCGCCTAAAACAAAAAAAAAACGTCACATTTTTAATGAGTTCTTTTGATATTATGGTAGATGGATCGCCGTTCTGCTGCAGCAGTTTTGATGAAACATATTGTTGTTCTTTATAACAATTGGTAAGTGGCAGAAAAATAATTTAAACAATTTTTTTTTATTATTTAAGATTTTCTAAAGAATTTTCTCTATCTCTATAATGAATGAATGAATTACAAATGATTTTAATTTTTAACAGGTTTGAGTTTTTTGTTTGATGGATTTTTACTATGTTCTCAAAATTGATTTTTTTTTTTTAATAATTAAAATATTTAATTTTGAAAATTTAATAAATTTTATTCTAAATTAATTAAAATATTCAAGAATTGAATATTTTAATTTGATTATTATAACATTTGCAGATTTTCTTTTTTTTCATTATATTATAATATGAAAAATTCACAAAAAGCAACATAATTTTTTGCTGGTAAATTTTTCCTAAGAAATTACAATTTTCGCATAATTTTACATTTTAAAATTATTTCTCAAATTCTATAATATGAATTTTTTGTCACATCATCTGCTTACAAAAAAAACGCTTATAATTTTATAGCAAAAAAAAAATTTAATTTTCACTTAATTTTCTTATAAGAATACGAAAAAAAACAATCGAAAACATTTCATTGTCATTTTATGGTCTTACCTTTTGAATAAATTAGAAACAATTCGAAAAACTTTGCGCAATAGAAGCGCAACAAATATTATATATATAAAGAACAATAATTGAAAACTTTTCTATTGTCTCTATATAAATGAAAAGCTATAATAATTCGAAAGCTTCAATGTAACATTGTAACATTATTTAAAACTATTAAAACGATGTTAAGCAGACATTTTCTTATCGCACTTTGTGTGCTATGAAAATCGTGTTATTCACTCACCTTTATGTATGTACGCAGCAGAAAACCCTCCCTATTATATTCAACAGCCAAAAGTAAATAGAAAAACTTTTCTATTTGACTTTTTTAATTTTTTTCATTCTCTTTTACTGGGGGTGTTGGTTTTTTTTGCCTAATGTGTTGTGTCACCTGTTCGTCATCGGTTCATCACAGTACTCATCCCGGGGAGATAATAAATTTTTTTCTTGAAAATATTTTTATGTTACTTGAGTGGTTTGTTGGTTTGGAGATATAAAAATAAAAATATTTTATTAAATTTAATATGATGAAGACGATCAGATTTATTTTAAATTTTATGAATTATTTCACAACTAACAATTCTCTTGCGGGACAGTTTTTTAGTGTTTTTGGTGTTTGTTTTTATGATCTTGCATGTATTTATGTAATATAGCACAGAGAACAGAATCTAGCTAGTTCTCTGTGAATATAGTAAGATAGAATTATTTTTGGTTTTGACGTTTAAAAAAATCAGCCACAATTTCAAAATAAAATATTCCAACTTAAAGAAAAACTTTTCATTTTATTCTACTTAAAAAAAAATGTCTCATAATAAAATATGCATTTATAGGAATAGTACCACACCTTAGTCAAACCCTACAGGAGTTTAATCGTCATTTATGTACTTTGTTACAATAATACTCTAACGAATTCACTTATACACAGAACAATATGCACAGAACTATATTGGTATAAATTATTTTATACAAATCTTTTTGTTGAAATTCTGAAATTTTCTGAGCAAAAGTCATTTAAATTGATTTTTCTTTGTCCATATATTTTGAGAAAACTATAAAACTTCTAAGAAAATCAACATTTTTTTGGGAAAAAACCATAAAATTTCTAAGAAAATAGTTATTCTTGTTAAAATCATGAAATTTCTGAGAAAATCAAATAATTCCTTTTAAAACTTATTAGATTCTAAAAAAATACAATTTCTGAGAAAAAAAATATTCTTGTAAAAATCATGAAATTTCTGCAGGAATGGAAAGAATTTCTGAGAAAATAATAAAATTCTTAAAAAAAGAATATTTCTTAAAATTCATAAAATGTTATTCTAACAAAATTTATGAAATTTCTGAAAAATAGGAAAAATTTCTGAAAAAAAACTAGGTAAAACTCTCAACAATCATATAATTTCTGAGAAACATGTCAAATTTCTGAGATACCTGTACTCTTTCTTTTAAATTCCTCTCGATATTCTTGCGAATAGTGATATTTTTGAAAAAATCAAACAATTTCTGAGAAAAACATAAATTTATTTGGAAATATTAAAATTTCTAAAAAACCATAAAATTTCTGAACCAGTCTTATGATATTCTACCGGCAATCATGAAATTTCTGAGAAAACCACGAAATTGTTAAAGAAAACATGAAAATTTTACGAACATTTTGCAATCAATCAAATATCTGAAATTTCTGTCAAGATTATCGACATTATTGCGAAAACCAAGAAATTTCTTGAAAAATCACACAATTTCTGAGAAAACTATAATATTCTGGCGAAAATCGTGATATTTCTGAAAAGATCAAATAATTTCGGAAAAAACAATAAATTTCTCTGGAAATATTAAAATTTCTAAAAAATATCAAATTTCTGATGATATATTCTACAAACATGAAATTTCTGAGGAAAAAACGAAATTATTGAGAAAACCATGAAACTTCTTATAGCATACGCAATTACTGAGAATTTTTTGTGATAAAATCAACAATTTCTAAAAACATGATGACATTTTTGGGCAAATCATATAATTTCTGAGGAAAACATGACATATCTAAGAAAACCATAAAATTTAATAAGAAAATTCGGAAAATATGTAGAATTCCCCCCCCCCCCTCTTGAATCCTCCCCAAACTTTGTAGAATGGTAGGGGGATCTTCCCTGAACAATTTTTGTTCAAGGAGTTTGTGCTGCTTGATCTATTTCAGTGAGGGAGGGATTTAAAGTTTGTTTTTTGTAGGAAATTAAATTTATAAATTTATTTTACCAATTTAAAAAAACAAATTTTGACAATATATTGGTCTGAAGAGATTTCTTTTCTTATCAGAGGGCTGCCAGCTCCGAAACCCCTGCTTTGTTTGAATTTTCTTATCGGGAGGCTGCCGCCACCTTAACCTCTGCATTCTGAAACCCCTAAAAACAAAGTTGTAGTCCTTGTCAAGTCCTTTCATTTGACATCACACAACCCATATAAATGTTTATTATTATTTCGATATTTTTCATACTAATGTTAAGCCCCTCCCATTTTTAAAGAAGTCATGCCCTCCCTTAAGTTTACACTACAAACATTTTTAATTTAGCCGTCTTTTCATTCTAAATATACGTGTCACGTGGCATTAAAATTTTGGATTTTAAAACTTTTGCAAAAAAACTTTAAACCTCTCCCCCTCCGAGTGTTGCAAACTACAAGAACAAACGTTGTTAGGAGAAGACCCTCTACATTCGTACAAAGTTTGGAGATGATCCAAGCAGGGGGAAATTCTACACTTCACCCGAAAATGCTAGTCAATATTGGTAGATTTTGTCAAATGATTATTTTTATTATTAAAAGATTGGTCAGACCTCTTGTCCTATAAATAAAAGATTGTTATATAGTCGCCGTCGTCGCGCCCGTCAACGTTATACAATTTACAATATAACGATAGTACAGCACCTTGGGAAATTTTTTATATCAGTTTTTCCTATTAAAAGAAAAACTTTTCTTTTTTTTTTGTGTTTCTTTTTTCCCTGTATACCTATAACATAGGTATACGCTTTAAATGACAAATGAGATAAGTTTTTCTTCTGCATAGAATCGCTCACAAGAAAGGTGGAAGAAAAAAATCTTACTTTTTCCCTTTGTTTAGTGTGGGGTGAGTTTATAATGCACGGCTTAGTGTTTATAGGATGAGTAAAGTGGGATGTTATGGTTAAGTGTATCGTAAAATATGCATTTAAGCACTTGTGGTAAAAAAAAAATTTTGGTTGTTTTTCGTTTTGTGGAGATAGACCTTAGTTTTCGCATCACTTTGAAGCTATACTGATAAACCAAAATAATAAAAAGCATTTTCGTTCTGTGTTTGCACCTTTTTTCGGTGTGAAATTTTGTAATCTCATGTGAGCTGCTTTAATTTAGAGAATATTTTCGGTTTTTTTATTCATAAACACGATATGGGATTGTATGAAAATAAAATAAAATTTATAGTCCGTAAATTCTGTGGTAATAAGGAAAAATCAGATAGTTCATGCTATGCTTAAAATTTTGTATTGAAATCATTGTGTTCATCGTATCAAAATTAATATTGTTTAATTTTTTTTAATAAATTTGTGTCGATAACCGAGATAAATAAATTTAAAATAATATTTCAAACTTATTAAATAATGCTAAGAATGATAAGTTATTAAAATAATTTATAATGGTTGGTAACAGAAAGTTAAAAAAGATCCACTGAAAACCTTAAAAATCGAGGTTGTTTTTTCTTATTATTACAGCCATAATAATAATAATAAAATATAAAAAGTAAAAACTGCTTACCATAGAAAATCTCGAAAAAACGACTTATCTTATTTGTCCTGATTACAACAGAATTTTTATATTCATATATGTAGCAAAGTGTTTATGGCATTTTAATGTGTGCAACGCTGAAAATATAATTAAATATTATTTTGTGCGATAAAAAATGGTCATTGTGTGTGCGGTTTTCGCGGTCCATGCATCTTCTAACATATTATTCTATGTATATGGCGTTTTTGTGCATTGTTTTTTGTTTAAAGAATTCAAAAACAATTAAAAATAAGCTGATATTGTGTTTTGTTAATCTCATATTATACAAACCGCACATTTTATGACATTCTTTGCAAAATTGCATTTTATATTGTCCATTATGCGCGAGCATATATTTTAAATTCTGCGAAACCACATAAAATGTATATTTAAAAACATAATGTTATGCTTCTCTCACACAAGAAATTTAATATTTTATGTATAATAGCTTTTATGTTGTGGTTTGAGAAAAAAAAATATGTTTCCTTCAAATTCGAAAAAAATTGTGGCTAAACAATTAAAAAAAAATCTTTGGACTATTTGTAAATATTTTAAAGAAAGGCAAAGATTTTCAGGTACATTTAAATTGGGGTTGTAGATGTGGAAGAATTTAAATAAAACCATATCTTCTATATATAACATAAATACGGATTATATTTGGGAACGATAATGATGATTGCAAAATGCGAGTTTAAAAAAAATTAATAAAATATAATTTTCAAATATTTCCATTTTCGGGGGGAATGGTAGATTCTTGCGTTCAAGCCGTCTTGACGGCAGTACGCATTATCAATTTCATTTTAGACAAAAGTAATTATATATTTTCTTAACCGTTCTTACCGTTTTTCCGGGAAATGCGAAATTGAGATTTTTTCGGTTAATAAACTTGTTGAATTTTACAATTTGGGGATGGCAAGTTACGTAGGTATATGCGAGTATTTATTGAGTTTTTGTTTTAATATTAAGCTTTTTGCTTATTTTGTGTAATTATTTTGAAAAGGATTTGTTTAATTACTCAGAAATATTATTGGAAGTTTTTTGTCCGTAGTATTAATGTTAGACAAAATTGAGGATTTTTCTTAAATAAAATTTAATCAAATCAAGCGAAGTGAAATCAATATTTTTGTAATAAGGATAATAAAGCAGTTTTTACCTTTAAATCTAAAGAAATTTTATAAAATCTGATGAAATCTGATGAAATCTAATGAAATCTGATGAAATCTGATGAAATCTGATGAAATCTAATGAAATCTGATGAAATGTGATGAAATGTGATGAAATCTGATGAAATCTGATGAAATCTGATGAAATATAATATAATTTAATATAATTCTGTGGTAATAAAGAAAAATAAGATAAGTTGTTTTTTCGAGGATTTTTATTAAAGCAGTTTTTACCTTTATATCCAATGAAATTTGATGAAATCTGATAAAATCTGATGAAATCTGATGAAATCTGATGAAATCTGATGAAATCTGATGAAATCTGATGAA
>JANSTW010021006.1:0-15553 GCA_027564275.1 Diadocidia ferruginosa | reverse complement strand
GAACGCGTTCTGATTGGTTGATTTTGACATTAGGCTGCTGAAATTTTTTTTTAGCTTGGACTTTAAATGCGGCTTCAGTTTCTCTGTACAAAATTGTAGAGACTTATTTTTTACGAAATTGCGTGTTGTCGCAACTCTTTCTGTATATTACTTCTACAAACAATTTAACCAGTTCGAGTTGCTGACAAAATTCACTTTTTGATATGGTTGCCCAAACAACTCGGCTCGCTTCGCTCGCGAACTATATGTACATTTAAGTACTTTTTCTTTCTTATATCTATTCTTTTTTGATTTTTCTGTCCTTCCTTCCCTTATTTCTCTTTTTTTCTTTCTCTTTGTCTTCACTTATTTCTTCTCTTCTCTTTTCTTTTTTATGTTTTTTTTTATTTATCATTTTTTTCTCTTTATAAAATAAATTATTATCTTTAAGTTGCTGTTATTAGACATCACTTTTTTGCAAGTCGTCTAGAAAGAAAAGAAAGAGATAGCTTTATAGTAAAAAGTGTAAGAGCAAAATTTGTTTTGCAGGACGATTTTTTTTCTAGTAAAAAGTCTTTGTTTTGTTTCATACAAGTGTATACATTTTTGTATCTTATGTTCTCTATCTTTTCTCGTTTTTCTAGACGACTTGCGTAAAAGTGATTAACATTACTCATTTTCTCCAATATAAATACCTTATTGTAAATAAATCATAATTATAAATAAAAACAAACAACAGTTATAGGTATCATCTTTGGTTAGAATATCTTTTTTAAATCTAAAAATAATTAGATATACAGAAAAACGGATTGAAGCAATCGGTAAACTTTTTTTTATGATAAAGAAAGTTTTTTCTCCAACAAAAATCACTTTTTTGTTAGAATAATACAAATTCGGAGACTTCTTTTTACTATTAAATGGTATTTGCTGATATTAGTTTAAAACATATAGATTTTTAAAGTAAAAGTACTGTGAAAATATAGTTTTCGCGAAAAACAAAATTTAGATAATTTTTCAAAATTCTGCAGTCTGTTTATAGTGCAATTATATGCAAATTTTTAGTTGTTTAATATTCTTTATAGCAGATCCAAAAATGATGAAGTTTCAACCGTTTTTTAGAATACCAAAATTATATGAAAGAATACTCTTCAGAAGAACATACATAAAAACTCATTTTGTTGCACAAAAACAAATATTAATCATTTTTATGCCATATATACAGTTTTGAAGTAAATCATCCTTTTCCAGCATTTCTTAGTTCAAATTTCTGTATTCACAGATTTTCGTTTTCGACAATATCAAAACTTTACCATCGCAGAATTCATTTTTCGCACATAGAAAAATTAAAAATAATTGAAAAGTAGGAAATATTATTATTGATTACTCACAAAAAAAATTGTATAAATGATGAAAAGTAAATAAATTATTAATTTCAAATAAATAAAACAAAATTCTCATCAAATTCAACTTTATAAAATATGTTTAATATAAAAACAGATAAAAAAGCTTTGTAGCAGAGAATTTTATATACCTATAGTATTTGTATATATATAATATATATATATATATATTGCTACTTCTATGCAATAACATCATAACTCGGAAAACGCAACTTTTCAGGAGAGCAATTTTAAGTTTTTCGGTTTTTTGAATTGTTCGCATTTAAAAACAAAACGGTTTTTTTCCAAAATATATTTTTTTATGTTCAAATTAATTAGAAACATAATATTTTGAATTAGGCTAATATGTTTTAACCTGGAATTTTCGCATTTTTCGAAAACCGAAAAAACATACTTTTTGATGCCATTTCGTCAATTTTAAAGAGACAAGTCTAAAATTTTGACAGTATATGCAGATTTTTTTTCAATGAACAACCCTGTTGTATTAACTCATTTTCCACATCATTCGAGTTATGATGTTATTAGTTGGAAGTAGCGATATGCATATTATAATATAATTATCCGTAAATGTTTTTTGAACTTTACACTTTTCGATCAGATTTTTAAATATTTTGTGAATAAATATCTATATTTATGAAAATAGATTTCGTAAATAAAAACAAAACATAGGTCTATAGAATAAAACATAACAATATATGTAAGCGTTATATGCGCCGTATTCGCAATATTTATCCGTTAATATATATAAACTTATAACATATTAAATATAACGACACTCAAATGTATGTTTTAACGCAAATTTTCAAATATTTATACTTTTATTATATAGATATTCAAACAATATTGCCCAAATGTATTATAAAAATATCGGTCCGAGAGCCGCCAGCATAACTGGGATGCTGCTTTTACTATATAGGTACCTTATGTTTAGTCTCAGTTGTCTAACTAATTTCTCTATTAACTAAGTTATATTTTGCAAAAAAGTTTTATGGGTTCAGAAAGAGACACGACAATACACAAATTCGTGAAAAATAAGCCCCAGAAATTTTGTACAGAAAATAACAACTTTTTGAGGTGAATTTAAATATTCACCACGAAAATAAGCCCCAGAAATAGTACTTCTATTTTTCCTATAAAAATAATTAATTGTCTTTATAAGTAGAGACTCGATAAGCAATTCCAGAGTATGGGTCTACTAAAAAATACCCTCACAAAAATTTGTCAAAAGTTAAATTGGAAATGTTTTATGATCACCAATTCTTAAGTAGCCGACCGTGGGCAAGAATGATGGATTGATAAACGATATAATATGATAGGAAAGATATACGGATTTAAATATATATATATATATATATAATTATGGTTTCATATTAATTTATATTAAAATCAGATATGATCTGTAGTAGTTGATTTCTGGTGTATATATACACGCGAGCAGAAGTGGGTTAATGAATACAAAAAATACGTAGGTTTTATACACGCAAATCAAAATAATATAGTAAATAAAAAATAGTATTGTATCGATATACTATACTATATGCATTTTTAGCAAAAAGGAAATAAATCAACAGAAATAAAAAAAAAAATTGAAAATTCCGAATCCAGAATTTTAGATATTACATAAGTTAAATATTTTATATATAGTTTTAAACTTGTGCTTACTATATATTTAATCGCAATTATATCAGATATTTACCTATATAGGTTTATTACTATTTTATTTATCTAAATAAGATAAAACTCTTTTCTATATTATATTATTATAGTATATAGACTTAGTGTATGATTATCATCTACACTGGCCTAAAAATTTAAAAACATAGTACCGCATATTATTTGCACTAAATTACGTAACGCATAAATTACAACAACAAAAAAAATCTTCAAAATTTAACAAATTGCACAAAAATACAAATATTTTTAAGAGTTTTTCTTTATGGAAAATGCGTTTCACACAAACACACAAAATTTATTTTGGTACAAAAAAAATAATAAATTTATGGTCGAAATGATATTATTGCATATACTGTCTCGGAGTATGCGAATAATGGACTGAATGCTGCGTGTGAACATTACTTCAAATCAACCAACTAAAACTGACGAACATTTAACTATATAAATCTAATAAGAAAAGAGCCAAAATAATATACAACATTTTATGGCCATATTTCTACAGATATCAGTAGCGAGCTGTCTAAGAGGCGATACGCTCTGTATGGCCTAAGAAAAAATTCAAAAAAATTCACTAAGACATAATATTTGCCATGGAATTTAATTTTTGTTAATTTCAATTTTTATTTAGCACTTTAGTTTTCATTTCTAAAAAAAACAACATGCTGAAATTCACATAAGCTTCACTGAAATCTATAAATAATTCGTTCTTTTTGTTTTTGATAACATCAAAGTTATTAACAGAGATAATTTCATCAGGTAATAATAATTCGATTAAATTCCTTAGAATCTTAAGAAATATCTTAATTACAATAACTTTCTGTGCCTATTAAAAAAATTTGAAAACTGTTTCGGACCTATACGTCCAGTCATCAGAAAGGCTGAAAGGATTTTTTCCTTATTTCACTTAGACTAACGCAAAAAAATTAATTAGATAGGGAACACAGTCTATATAGGTAGGAATTTCTCGCGTTTCTTATATATCATTATATAGAACATAGTCAATGTTGTATAGAATTGAAATTTGTAAATTTTTACTATACAATTTACTTGTGATAAGAATTAATTTTCCCTTACAATAACTTTCGTTTCCATTATAAGCTTTTATAAAATTTAATTAATTTTTAACAAAGATAATTCAATAATTTCAATGCGAAAATTCAATGATTTCGTCTAAATTTCTTCCAATTCTGTTTTAAATCCTAAAAAATGTGTCATAATTTGTGATAATCACTTAAATTTGTATGATTTAAAATACATTTTTTTTAGATTTTGGCCAAATTTGTTTTAATTAAATTTCAAAAAATCTATCAAAATCAATTAATTTTAATTATGTAAAATATCTGTAATTTCTATTAAAAAAATTATAAAATATTTAAAATAATCAATTAATTTCTTTAATAAAAATAATGTATGGTTTTTCCTGCTGCTATACTCAAGTAAATTTCTCGCTACTGATAATTTGTATGTATAATATGGTGAGTTCGCGCATTTTAATCAACAGCAAATTTAATCACGTTTTTATAACTAAAAGTTTACGCACAATTTTTGGTTCTCTATATACCATCTTCATCATCATCATCATCGTGTCCTTTACTCCAAATCGAGGGAGCATAGGGATCATTTTACCCTTTTTCTATCTGATATACAATTTTTTTCATTGACGACTATATCTTTGACTGTTGTCAGCAACTCGCATAGTTTTTTGGTAATCAGTTGGGCGGGTTTTTACACTATATGAGGAACCCTATCAGTTGGTTTCATATAGGCGGACCAACGCTGCCGAACCACTGCGATCGCTTTTTATTTGTTGGAAAAACACCTGCGAATGCAAGGTGATAGTCCAGTTGTGAAATTTTTTTAACCCTGCCGAGTCTCGAACCCGCAACCTCTTGGACACAAAGCCGTGACGCTACTCACTACTCTATGCTGACTACATATACCATCTTAGTGTATTATTTATTATTTATTTATGTTCTAAATATAAAAGAGATACATAAACATATAATTATAATATTATGTTTTCTTTAGTATAGCTTAAGATCTCCTATATATGTAATATGAATCATACCTATATGTCATACTGTTACTATTTTGAATTCTCACATGAATACATAACTATACATATATTATATACTACAATGATACTTCACCTATATAAAGTATATAATATGATAATAATTATGTATTAATAACCATCGCCGCATTTGTATTTGTTTTCGCTTATAAACAGATGTACACGTGGTTTGATAAACGAAAATGTTAAAATAAATAAACAATAAAAAGTATATAGTGAATTTTCAACATACGTCACTTGCTCATGAATAGTTTCAGTCTGGAACCTTTTTTTTAATTTTGTATGAGAAATTCTGGTTTAAATTAAATTAAAAAAGAAGTGATAAAGCTACAAGCGTAAATTTGTGAGCCGAGTTAGGTATTAATTAAAGCTAATTTATAAAAATAAAATCAAGCGAATAAAAATTAATACTTTTTTTCTGTTAACTAATTAACTTCAATTTATTTTTATAAAATAGCCCTAAATAATATCTAACTCGGCTCAGAATTTTACGTTTGTAGCTTCAACACTTTTTTTTATTTAATTTAAACCAGACTTTCCCATACAAAATTTCAAAAAAAGGTTCCAGACTGAGTATTCATGAGCAAGTGACGTATGTTGAAAATTCACTATAGTCCAGGTTAGAGAGCCTGAATTTGTTTAATTAAAAAACACAATCCAGGGTCTCTATAGTCCTGGTGATATAGAGACAAAAAAGGACTTTGCTAGCAAAAGGTCGGGAAGAGCTTAATTTTTAATATATACTAAATATAGGCTTCTATTGAAAACCCTGGTAGGTAGATTTAAAAAGTTCCGACAGAGAAAAGTTTTCCGACAGCTTATATGTCAAAATCAATCAATCAGAACGCGTATTTTTACCGCATGCTGAACGTGTTCTAAGTATAAACCCGCGCGATTATTTGCACAAGAAAAATAAACTAATTTTATCCGCGCTGCCTTGGATTGTCGGTCAGCCATAATATGGACTGCCATATTATTGCTATGACTAAGCTCCCTACGCATCCGCTACCAAAGGCAGAGAATGAGATCACCCAATCAAGAGAGGGATTTCCTTGAGGTGCGGCAACTATATATCATTTTATATAGAGATGGTTAACTAACAATTGTGATTATACAGATTTTATTTTAGAAAACGAGAATTAATTTTTTTTAGTATGAAAACAATTTGTCACATCTCGCGTCCTATATAGTATTTCTACTTATAAAAAAATAAAATTTAAAAAAATGACAACGCAATATGTTACTTAATTTAATTTTGTATTTTACGTATAAATTTATAAAAATAAATAAAAAATGAAATTTCTCTAATCGATCTACATAGGCGCAGCTACAGCGGCGCAGTTCGTGGTTATCCATGGATGTTTGAGTAAGCTCTTCATTCGCCATCGTTTCTTCGGGTTGGGTTCCAATAATTTACTTTGCAAACAAAGACAAAATTAGATAATAATTAGTAGTTTGAATTTTAATAATATTTTTCTATATTTATACCAAATAATATCATAAATGTAAGGATTTATTTTGGACAAATTGTCACGATAAATCGCTTGATAGGATATTTGTTCCTTTATTGTTTTCGTGATACAACCCTCTTCGAAGGGCATTGTACCTGTTATCATTATGTATAAGACACAACCTAACGACCACATGTCTAAGAGTACTGGATCGTACGGGATGTTCTGAAATATACAATATTAAAAGAAAAACGTTTTTAAAAATAATTTATGACTCGTATATAAATCGTTTATTTTAAAAGTCGCATGAGTCCATTTAAAAATCAAGGTAATATGATGTGCTGACGAAGTTATTAGAACAGAAACAACTAAGCATCACTTATATATAGCTATATGTTTGAATTAATTCAACATAGTTATATAGTTGTAATTGGTGTTATCTATAACTCCACTGACGAAGGATTAGCCTAGAAATAGTGCAAGGCTTGTCGGTACATAAGTAAAAAACATCATATTTATGAAGGCTCTGGCGTAAGCTGGAGCCACAGGCCAATAGCCTGAGCCATATAATATTGCAAAAATATTCACTTTTCGTTGATCGATTAGCCTGTTCCTAAATTTTATACCAACTGATAGGGTTCCTACATATAGCCCCACTGATCACAAAAAAAAAATATGGATAGTGCGAGTTGATGACAACACTCCACCTTTGATATAGTCAAAGATATAGTCGTCAATGAAATCCATGGTATCATATAGAAAAAGGGTAAAATGGCCCCTATGCTCAAATGAACTAACATGCCACTTTCAATAAAAACGGTTCATATATCGCGAATACAAATACCTGTAAAACTTCTGGCGAAGCATAAGACTCGGATCCGCAATACGTCTGGCTATACGTCTGGCTAAACATATTCTGTTTGTTTCGATAGTCAGTGAATGAATATTGCAATTTACGTGCAAAGCCAAAATCTGTTAATTTCACATGATTCCGACTGTGCAATAGAATATTCTCACATTTTATATCACGATGAGCTATTCCATTGCTATGCAAATAATTGACGGCCGATACAATTTGTCCAAAATATAAATTTGTTCGATTTTCAGAAAGCGGCCCAATCGATCGTAGACGATCCAAGAGATCACCACCTGCACAGTAGTCCGTAAAAATACAGGTATACGGTCCTAGCTCGAGTATCGTATAGGCGGACACAATATTTGGATGAGAGATTTTTTGAATTATTTTCAATTCACGTGGTAGAAATTTGCCTACAAATTCCGTTGTTGTGATACGTTGGTCGATAACTTTACATGCAAATGACTGCTGTGTCTTTTCGAAAACTGTTTTTTTGCTTGGTCTATTGTATTCAGCATAATATACTTTCGAAAAAGAACCTTTGCCTATTCTTTTTCCCAATTGAAAACCGAACTTTTCAAGTTCCATTAGAAGCTATATATAATATATAAGTATAAGCATAACTATTATAATAATTTAAATTTCCAAAAAAAATATTCCAAAAACAAACCTTCATCTTTTCAAAATTTTTAGATTTTCGTTCTTCATTTCGATCTCCATCACCGGCTGATAATGAATCATTAACAACTGTAGTTGGGTTATTATGAGCCATTTTTTTTTTAGAGGAATAGCGAATTTGAAAATTTTGAAAATAATTTACTGTGAAAAATACAAAAAGAATTTAATTCGTTGTTATTTTTTGCAATAAAAATGGAATTTCCAAAAAATTTAATTCAAATAAATATATTTAGCGCTTACTACATATATGTAGAAATTTTACGTACCTATATTTTCTGTTTTTCAATTAAATATTTTAAATTTTTGCGCGAAAAATATTTTGAATTTTCAACAAAAACTTAACGAAAAAATTTGAGGCTGCACAAATTAGCCGATGCCGCTGCATTTATGCGATGCGAGGTCGCAACAAGCAGCGGCCATGTTCTTTTGAAATCAAATTTTATTTTTCAAACGAAAGTACAACGCGTTACGCGAGTGATGTTTAATTTATCTTTATTAATAAAAGTAGGTAATCATTTTTTTCTAAATATTTATTATATTATTAAATGTAAAGTTTAATTTAATAAATCCGTAATAATTACTGTAAAGTGTTGAGACTTTAAGTTAATAATTAAATTTCCGAAATTTGTTTGCGGTGTTATTGTGCAATATGTAAAATGTTTTTCCCTCGGTTTTTCAGCTACAAGCAAATGCCAAATATACCTATACAGGGTGAGTTTGAACGTATTTTTATTGTTATAAATAAGTTACTTATATTAATATATATTTATAATTATAATTTAATAAATTTACTTGACTTATATTTTATATATTATATAATTCTCTCCCCCCGTGGACGGGGAAGGCAAAGTTTCATCAAAATTTCAGAAAAATTGATATTTTAGAGGAGGGGTTTGAGGAGAAGGTGCCCCAACTTTTTTTTAAATGATCTAGAAATTTGTAATACCTTTTATTTGATACCATACACCCCTTTTCCCCTCTTCCAACCTTTCTAAGAAAACAATGTTTCTTTCACCAAACTTTGACCCCTTCCCAAAATGTTATATAGTGCGGTTTTAGAAGTCTCGTAGACTGCTGATATCTGTCTCTTGTCACATTCAAGGGCAGATATGAAGATGCTGGACAAGTTGGTTTAAAAATTAACTATGAAAAAACAAAACTGCTTCATCTGGGAACAACAACACCATGTACCCTTTCCATCAAGATCTATCTTAGATGCTATATTTCACAGAGCCGAAACAGATGTAAAGAGCCGAATTCAAAAAACGCAGCAAGTTGTTTCGGAATGTTAAACAACATTTGGATCTCACAAAACTTGAAAATTATAATATTTAAAACAAATTGTCTCTCCGTTTTAGTATATGGTTGGGAATCTTGGAAACTTTATAAATACATGCTTCCCAGTTTTTGTTAACAAATGTCTGAGACGAATTCTAAAAATATTTTATCCAGCCGTAATATCAAAAAAGGATCTGTGAAGTGAAACTGTAGTGGAACTGCGAGATGGGCGCTATAGTGAAACCTACAAGATAAACGCAGACCTACTCTGACCCATGGCTTCGTCGCGTCGAACATCGTTGCAGAAAGCCAAAGCTGAGGGGAAGGAATGGCGTGAACTCGCAGAATTTTCAAGAAATAGAGTGCGATGGCGGACATTTGTTAAAATTGTATGTCCGTCTAAAGTTCTAGATGAGCTACGAAATTAAAATTGCGTGGAGATGGTTTTGTTTGTGTTCCCATGGTTTGGTATTGAATATCTAGAAATTTACTTCTCCGGAACTGATAGCTATCATACAACAAAAAAGGATAAATGGGAAGAAAATATAGTAGAGTACACAAAATAGAAATAGAAAGTGAGTGAGAGCTTTACCCACTGCCTGACCTTCAAAACTGGTTAAGACGGATATCCCCTCAAATGAAAAGAAAATTAAAATATTTAGTACAGCCTTGATATTGTTGTTGAAAAGAAATTATTTAATTAAGTTTAAGTAAGTATAAATATGTGGTCTTTCCTTTTGTAGATTTTTGTAAAAATATTGTCTTTGCTCTGTATTGGCAATATAAGTAAGTGGTATAAGAGAGAGCTTATGGTCTTCTTCCATATCGGCATTTATCTTATCGATAGTCTGCTCAAGAAACATCTTTGAAAATTTATTACTACATGTTATAATTATGTGCTTTTTAAACTTTGCATAATCTAAACCAGGAACGGGGGCTTTGCGTTTGTCATTTAGAATGTGGCCAACGATAGCCTGCGAAAGCCTAAACTCAACTTCAAACCACAATTTAGTGGGAATTTTTGTGGCGGCACTCAACAACACAACCGCCAAATTATCATTTAGTTTTCGCTTAGCCGGAACCTTAGTTTCAATGGACTTTTCTTCGTCAATTTTCACTTTTTTCGTATCTAAGTTTGTAGAGTCAGTATGAATTTTCCTCTTTGTACAGTTTTGCTTGTCTAGTTGGTTTGATGATTCGGGCATACTTTCTTTGTTGCAAATGTAATTGCATACTATTTCGGTAAACTTGTTTTCAATATTCGATTCTACTGACGGTACACTTTGAGAATCAACAAGAATTGTTTGGTTAGACTCTATTGTAGGACTCGCAAACAAAGTAGTATTTTGGCCAGTAATGTCTGCGGTCGATATATTATGTTGGTCGATATTCGGTATATTTTCGGAAGTGCGTTCAATATTTGGTGGGCATTCATCGATGGTTTCTGCAACTACCAGTTCAGGAGTTTTTATTTTCAAACTAAATTCATCTTGTGGACTTTTTTTAATGGTTGTTTGAGGCTGGCATTCGCTCAATTCTTGTACAGCAACAATTGTTTCGTTAATTTTCGTTTGAAGCTGACGTATATTCTGGAAAAGAGATTTTGCTTAAGAGTTCTAATGTCGTAATCCATATTAACTATACTTGAACTTGAAGTAAGCGTAATGCTTTGGCTCCATCATTTAAATTTTGTTCTTTAAATTGTTTGGTGCTCTGGTCATCGTTCATCGAATACGAATTCCCATCTGCAGCAGTTTTAGATTTTGGCGGATTTTTTGAAAAGGTCCGTTGTATTACCATAGCGGACGCCTCTAATCTCTTCAAGTGATCAGGATATTGCGTAATTTTTAGTTTTTTAGCTAAAAAGTTAACGCCTATCTGAAAGTCCATACTCTGGGCATCCAAATTGTTCAATGAACTATAGTTAATTTGTTCAATTGATTTCGAATCAACTGCTTTAAACTCGTCAACTATGGAAGAACAAAACATTACTTATCTTAAAATCTACATAAACTGAACATTACCATTATCGAAATATTCCAATCGTATGGCATAGCCAAGCAGCCAGGACAATTGTTCCGCTATTGTGACAAATGTACTCGGCATACCAACATCCTCTTTGTATTTGTCATAGAAAATGTTCCACTGTTTGGCCCAATGGATATCGTCGCCATCGATGTTCCTTAGGCCTGCCCGATCTTCAATTGCATAGTGACGAATTTTCTGATCTTCCAGCCAAAGCACTATTTGAGCAAATTGGACATAATCTGGAAGAAATGGAAGAGATTTTTGTGGTAAAAACTACGTGTGAACGCGCGCGCTTTGACCAAACCTGAAATGTCTATTGACGCGGCAGCGGGATATTGTAGTGCTGTTAATTTGTTGCGAAACATTTTTGTTTCTTGATGCCCGAGGAATTGATTTGTTGAAAATAAATCGTAGATTAAAATTAAGCAAGTTGAATGTTTGTGGCTTTATATTTCTTTGATTTGTGGTTGACGATTCAGTACTCACGACTGTGAGAAGAATAAAGAAACAAGAAAAAGCTTAAGTACTTAAGTAGTTATTAAGTACTCCTTACGTATATTTTAAGTACGGCTGTCAAAATGATTTTCTTATATTATTATCAAATCACAAAGTTTGGCAAGTCATGTTGCAATTTTGCTTTTAAGGCAGGTTTTTATAAATCAGTTTAGTCTGATGTGACGACGCGTCGCGACGCACGATAAGAAATGTAATTTGTTTTCGGCAGTATTTTTATGCTTAATTTAATTTATTTTACCAAAAAAAATTAATAAAACACAAAATACTATTTTACAAACTGCAGCTGTGATCCATTTTTTGTCGATCAAAATTATCGTTAAAATGGTTTATTACGGTAACATTTAGTTTCTGCAAAAACATGAAGGCTAATCTACTATTTAGCGCTTATGGCCCAGGTCCTAACGGACCCTCTCACCGCTTGGAGGGGGTCAAAATTTCAGAAAAATTGATATTTTGTATGGTATTAAATAAAAGGTATTACAAATACCTATCATTTAAAAGTTGGTGGGACAAAAAACCTTTACTTATACACACCTACATATGTACATACAACACATGCGTCGTATTCGTAAATAAACTGCTTCCGGTACTACTGTTTTTGTGCGTATAGTGAAATTTAGGGTACAAAATTACCAAATTTTAAGTTAAATTATAGAAACGCACCATAGTAAAATCTTCCCCACTTCAGGTTAAATTAACTAAAAATTTACCCAAACAATAACTAAATTTAAACCGATTTCGGTTAAACTGGGTTAAAATTTGTTTCTTGGGGGAGCCGAGATAAACAATTTTGGTGGGTGTCAAATGAAATGTAGAAACTTGGAGCAGTTAGCCATATAAGTTTTGGAACCGACATTTTTCTGTGCCGGGTGTAGCCTTTCTTAGGCTTTCAAAATTTTATGGCTGACTGCTCCAAATGTCTACATTTGATTTGACACCCACTAAAATTTTTTATCCTAAGTATTATAAAGCTCAAGCGAATACAACAACGGAATGGTCAAAATATCATGATACTTCCATCCAAACAATTTTTGTAATTTGTACTCCACGGATGACGGATTAGCCTAGAAATAGTTCAATTCTAAGCTAATATTACCAATTAAGTATTCCCTTTTCGTTGACCGAATGGCGTCTGTTCCTAAATTTCAAATTTGTTTCAAATTTTATTCACGGTCGAAAAAAAGTAAATATTTTATTCATTTTTTATATTTATTTTATTTAATTTTTTTGTTTTATTAAAAAAAATATTTTGTTAAATTAAAATCCGATTGTGTGAAAATGACCTGAAAATGACCTGAGGCCTAATTATGTAATACGTTCCGAACGGAAGTTTCTCCATACATTGCATTCCGTTCCGTGATATTATATAACTTCTTTCTACTAAAAAAAAAATTTAATTAAAATATAGTTTAAATGTATTCTCCACATTTTAATTTAGAGATTTTAAATATAATATGAGAAATATTATTGCTTATTTAAAATATATCTATAAAACATCATATTTACAAAGCGTAACATTTCAAAATTTCGTGCGGAACGTATTACATAATTATGTCTCCTGTTTTTGAGCCACTGCGGCACATCAATCTTTGTATGGAAATATGTATAAGTTCTAGAATTCTAGATGATTCATAGATATGCCTAAAAAAAATAGAAGTTGTAGAGGACAAAAAACGGTTTTTGAGGTTATTTTACCAAAAAGAGCTTCATTCAAATTTCAATTTAGATTTGTTTGATTAAATTTAACTTGAATTTGTTAAAACAAATATATAAACTGTCTTTTTTAAGTTATAAATATTTGAGGCTGTGTCACAGAGGATAAGTTACAAAATCCAAAAGGAGAAAGGTTAGGGTAATTTATGATATTTATCTCGCGAATGAACTGCTTTATTGTGTTTTTTTAAATATTTATCGAGTGCAAATGACTTGTCACAATCAACGCATTTAAATGGTTTAATTCCCGAATGAATTAATGTGTGTGATTTTAAATTACTTGAAGTCGGAAAAGCCTTGTCACATTCATTGCATTTAAATGGTTTAACTTCCGAATGAACTGATTTATGTTGTCTTAAATAATTTTTCTGTGCAAATGACCTGTCACATTCATCGCATTTAAATGGTTTAACGCTCGAATGAACTGATTTGTGTATTTTCAAATATTTTAGGCGCGAAAAAAATTTATCGCATTCATCGCACATAAACGGTTTACCCATTGAATGAACTATTTTGTGATCTTTCAAAAATCTAGGATGCTTAAACGCCATGTCACATTCATCGCATTTAAATGGTTTAATTTCCGAATGAACTAATTTGTGTACATTCAAGTCATTTAATCGCAAGAATGGCTTGTCACATGTATCGCATTTATATGGTTTAACATTGGAATGAACTATTTTGTGTTTTTCCAAATTTCGTGCACTCTGAAATGATTTATCACATTCAGAGCATTTAAATGTTTCAATTCCCAAATGAACTGATTTGTGTCTTTTCAAATATACTGAATTCGAAAATGACTTGATGTCACTCTTCTCGCGCTTAATTGGTTTAACATTCGAATTAACAATTTCATTTGTTGTGTCGTTTATATTCAATTCAGGTTCCATTTTAATGGTCATATTTGCAGAATACATTTTAAAGCCTCCTTCAATGGTTGTAGAACGTGGATCATTTATATTCACTTCTGGTTTGACCTTTATGTCAATATCCGGAGGATTCATTTTGTTGTTTTCTATGTGTATTATTCTGCAAGGTAAAAATTATTATTTTATCTTAGTTCTGTAAAGAATAACCTTGATTTAAGCCTAAAAACTATTTTACTTGTACTTACTATTCTATAAATACTTCTAAGTTTGGAATATATATTCCTACAGTCCCTTTTCAAAATAGTTTTTCTGCACTGAATTCCTTTTTCTCTAGCAAATTAGACAATTAATAATACAAGGCACAAGTCGTAAAAAGAATAAAGGTAATAAACGAAATATTAATATACGAATATTGACAATTAATGACAATTTGTTTGAGCAAGAAAAATTTTACTCAATTTCGAGTAGTAGGTACGTATAAGCTTTTACAAAAACCCCACATCCTATCTCAATATCAATATTGTATGCATAAATAGCTTTAGTTTAGGTCGAGATAGTCAATAATTGCCCTTGACCATGTTTTTTTCTCGTTTTATGATGCCTTGATAGATTTAGAAAAACAAAAAAGTGTCCGTCTGTCAACAAATTATTATTAGACACAAGAAATATTTAGACCAGTGGACGGATTTAGCCAAAATTTGGTGAAGGTGAGTTTTTAGTATTTCCATACTCTGGAATTGCATTTATCAAAAGTTAAGGGGCTCAGATACGATTCTGTTTTTAAAAATAGCAAAAAAATATGAGCATATCGACGGCCCAAAAGCATTATGGTGTATCTAAACTTTTGAAAATTTTACAGATATCGTAAAAACGATTAATTTACAGCCACTACAATGATGTTTAACCCTAAAGCTCTTAACATATTTTATAACATATATTCTTAACAAGAGCTTCTCAGGCTCTACATTAAAATGACCTGTATACTTTAGGTTTCGATTAAAAAACGATCCACGGTTTTATTTTATAAGAAGGGTCTC